>JAURVB010011253.1:0-34354 GCA_033002965.1 Piper betle | reverse complement strand
GTTGATAGCCACCACTTCTGCTGACATGGCCGAAAGTCTAGCTATCTGCCAACTTTTGTCCACCTTGCCTTCCAACTCAACGCGTCTGCTACCACATTCCCTTTCCTTGGATGGTATAAGATTTGTAAGTCGTAGTCCTTCAAATATTCTATCCACCGCCTCACTCTAAGGTTAAGGTCATTATTGGTGAAGATATACTTCAAACTCTGGTGGTTAGTGTAGACTTTAAACTGGGCTCCATACAGGTAGTGTCTCCAAATCATCAGGGAAAAACCACTCATGCCAGTTCCAAGTCATGGGTTGCATAATTTTGCTCATGATTTTTCAATTGACGAGAGGCATAGGCCACCACTTTACCTCCCTGCATAAGGACACATCCTAAACCCAACAAGGACGCATCACTGAAGATTACGAATCCTTTACTACCATTTGGCAGTGTCAAGACTAGAGCAGTTGTTAGACTCTTCTTTAGAGACTGGAAACTATCCTCACACTTATCACTCCATTCAAACTTGACTCCCTTCCTTCTGAGTTTGGTCATTGGCGATCCTACTAAGGAGATGTCTTTAATAAATTTCCTGTAGTAACTCTCTAAGGCAAGAAAGCTTATGATGTTAGTGACTGACTTGAGTTGTGGTCAATTAGTGACTACTTTCACTTTTGATGGATCCACTGATAACTCCGGCCTTTGAGATAATATGTCCAAGGAAGTTTACCTCCTTCAACTAGAAGTCACACTTTGAGAATTTGGCAAATAGTTGATTTTCTCTCAGAACTTGAAGAGTAATAGACAGGTGCTTCACATTCTCTTCTTCATTATTTAAATAGACTAGAATGTCATCCAAAAACACGATAATAAATTTGTCCAAGTATGCATGAAATACTATGTTAATGAGTGACATAAAGGCTGCTGGTGCATTTGTTAGGCCAAAAGGCATGACTAGAAATTCATAATGTCCATATCGCGTTCAGAAAGACCATTTTCTATATATCTGACTCCTTTACTCACAACTAGTGATAACCAGACCTCAAGTCTATCTTGGAAAATACTCCGGCTATGTATAGCTGATCAAACAAGTCATCAATCCTCTAGTAAGGGGTACAATTCTTCACTGATCACTTAATTGAGTTGTACAATAGTCAATACACAGCCGAAGTGATCCATCTTTCTTATTCACAAACAGAATAGGGGCTCCCTAGGGTGAAGTACATGGTCAGATGAAACCTACCTATCAACAACTCTTCTAGTTGACTCTTTGACCCCTTGAGTTCTGCTGGAGCCATGTGGTATGGTGCTTTAGAAATTGGTGTTGCACCAGGTGCTAGGTCAATGGTAAACTCCACTACCCGCTTAAGAGCTAACCTTGGAAGGTCGTCTGGGGATGCATCGGGAAACTCTGCTACCACAGGAATCATGGACAACTCTTTGGGTTTTGACTCAGACACAACTAAGTTAGCCCAAAAGACTTTACATCCCTCACCAAACAATGGGCAGTCGAGTTTTTTGGTTTGGATAGCTGCCACAAATTCTGCCCACCTGATGGAAGAAGTCTCATGTTGATGGAATGTGGTTTTTTCAATGGATTTCTACCCGTAAGATGCTTCCTTTTGAAGCATGCATGTTGCCAACCTCACTTGATGGCAGTGGGGCATAGATAGAGCCCTAAAAGCATTTTCAGTAATGTTTATCTAGCTCTCCACCTTTATTGGATCAATCCCTCCAATAAATACCTTAGCTCCATTCTTCCTAAACTTTTCCACAGTGTAACAGTCACTATCATAAACAGTTGGCGGCAACACTTGTCAAACTACCGGTGGCACTGGGTTTGGAAGCTTCCCTTGCTTGTCGGGGTTTGCTAACTCTACCCATCCTTGGGCACTTCCCTGACCACCGTCTGGGCCCGCTGCTGAGTTTGAGGCTTCATTCCCTGCTACCACTCCGGTAACCACTGAACAATATTTTGAACCACAGAATTTGTTTTTTCTGAAGCCTAAGCCAGTCCCTGTATGGCCGTCAGGATTTGGGCCAATACATTCTTAGTGTTCGAATTTGACTTAGTAGATCGGCTTTACTGTCTACAAGTGCTTGCCATCTAAAACGTCGAAACTTTTCCATCATGGTTCATTAATATGTTCTATTTGAATTATCACTTAGGTTTATTAGTGAATAAACTTGTTAATTAATAACACAAAACATTGGGAAAAGATAAGTATTGGACTTTTCAACAAAGTACTTCAGTCATAAAGTGTAAGCTTGTGGGAAACCGTGCTCTGATACCACTTGTAACGACCCACCTGAACCGGCCCGGCGTTACTTAAAAATATAATTGATGTTCAATAACATTCCAACACATGAATTGTAATACAAAAATTAAGTCTGGCAATATATAATCATATAAATCATAAAAATAAAGCATGTTCTCTAAAATATAAAAAAACCATCCCACAATCTCGGACCGTTTCCATAGCCACAATTATAACCCAAGAGAGTAATATGGAAGTCCAATTTTATTACCAATTCACCAAACCTGAGTCACTTTTATTCTTCGGTCCAAAGCTGCTCACCTGCGGAGGTAATTCCACGTTAGTGATAAAAAACTAAGCCGCGTAGAATTAAAACAAGTCAATATAATTCCCTATTATTATTTCCCGTGTCTTTTAGTAATTATGAGCCTATGCTGAGCTTCAATTATGCTGGTAGAGGTGGCCAACCCATCCAGTTACTATCCCATGTATGCGCACACACGCTACGTGGCCCGTGACCTGTATTTATCAATATTTGTCATTGACTCACCCTCTCGGTATCACAAGTGCATAATGAGCCTACTTGCGTCACTATGCCCTGTCACCCCTTTCGGCCTGGGGGCAGGTATTCAATCTTTCAGGGGTGCTACCCTGCTGAATTGAGTCAACCCTAGTTGCGTTTCAGTGCATGGTGGTCAGATACTCATGTCGACCAAGATTCCCACATAGTAGTTTTAAAAGTGCGGCCCCATGTCAGACTGAATCAATTCCTTGACCCCGGTTGCACTCGGTGCATGGTGGTCAAATCTAGTCTCAGCCGACCAAGGCTGCCAACTAGGGAAAATACAACATTTCAAATGATTATACGAACCTGGATAGTTTGTAAGTGAACTCACAGCTGCGACCAATGATCCTAATCCAAACGAGAACATAAAATTATACATAAGTATTATTTTATTCGAGTAGAAATGCATGCAACTAAATAACTAATAGATACCATGATTAAAATTCAACAATATTAAATATTAAATTATTTATGTGACATAATTATTTAAATTCTACTGTACATTTTAAATTAATTATCTAAATTATGATTCACACTTAACAAAGGACAAAATAATTATCAACTTATAAACAAATATTTAATTACTATTATTAGTATATTTTCCTTCGTTTATAATTTTTAATTGTTATCATTATTCATAGAAATTTAATTAATTAAGTTGTTTGATTAAATTATTTAAAATAATTTGTATTATCCTAATTCAAAGATATTACTAATTATTTTAAATTATTCAACTCAATAAAGATTCGAACTTTATTTATATTTATTATGCTATTTAGGTTCGACAGCTTGTCATTTTTATACGATTATAGTTTAATAACCCACTTTTACGTTACTGACTCGTTATTAAAATAATCACTTTATTTACCTAATATTAAATTTAATATAGTAAAGCTAAAATCTTTATTTTATTATTTACTTATAATCATCCATTTAATTTAATCGCTTGTATTACCCTGATTAATTATCAACAGTTTATCGTTACCGTATTTTTATTACTTATGTTCATGTCGATTTCGGTCCAATAATTAATTAGTTTGTAACCATAACCCATTAAAATGATTATTTTTAAAGATTTATTGCGCATTAGTATTATTTTTCTAACTCGAGTCGGTATCAAGTCAACCCATATTTACAAGTTTACCACCTTTCTTCTTCTTCTTCTTCTTCTTCTTCTTCTTTTCTTCTTCTTCTTCTTCTTCTTCTTCTTCTTCTTCTTCTTCTTCTTCTTCTTCTTCTTGTTCCCGTCGCCATTCTTCTCTTCTCCAAAAACAGGTTCGTCCTTCTTCTCCCAGCCTTATATTGGCACCCAAAACCAGATTCACGTCCTCCATCAACTTCAACCTTCTCTAGCAACCAATTGGAAGCCTAAAGTTCATGTTTTACAGCAGCTACCCACGGCGACACATTGCTGCACCAAGGCGCGCGTCTCTGCGCCAGCGGCACCGCCGAGGATACAAGGCAACCTCCGTCAGGCCAGAAGCACCGCTGGAACTCTTCCCTTCTCCCCGCACGACAACCCAATGTCAAGGCTAAGCGTATACCCTCTAAAACTGCCATGACAGCGTCTGTTGCAGCAGAACGTCGCCACTTCCGTCACCCTTGCAACTCCACCCACTCACAGTTGCAATGCTGCCACCCACAGGAAACCAAGGACACGGCGAGCCATCCCTTCGACCCAGCAATGTGAGGGCTGCCTTGAAATTCTTGTTTACAAGTCGCCCAATTTGCCACCATTTCAGATTCGTCGGCCATGGCAGAATTTCAGTTATATACCATTTAGTTTAGTTGTTTTCTTGTTGATTTACAACTTTAATTCTCATGATTAACAAGCTTACTGTCAATTAAAAATATGCATACAAGAAAATTAAGAAGAGGGAGATAGGAAGGATACCCAAGCAAGGAAGAAGCCACGCCGGTAAGGAAGAGGAGAAGAAAATGCGAATGAAGGCTAGCGTGGAGGATGTCCTTCATAAAATAAAAATGACGGCTAGGGTATGTAGAAACACCCATATTTCATTTAATCGGGTAACTGGGTAAACAATAAAATATAATAATTAACCAGATAGAGAATATAACACGTTTGGTCCTTCCCATACCGTGTTTGAATATATTATTATTATTATTATTTTCACAGTCTTTACATGCATCATCTTCATGTAACTAATAAGATGTCCTAAGCCAATCACTTGAACCAAGTAGTAAGAATATGATGCACGCAACAACATGCAATCTCAAAACTACAGCGGGGCTATGTTTCTTCTACATTTGGGATTGATCATCATTTTTTTAAAGTCACCGCTCATAGTAGTAGAGGAGGTTCTTCCTGTGTTACAGCTAGGGGTGTTCATATAAGATTCCTTTAAGTATAAAATCAACCTTTTTAGTACAAACTCTGCACAAATTCTATGAAAACCAAGTTTAGTGTCTGTCTTAAACCTCTACAGAGGATTGAGATCCACTTTCGTAAAGTCTGTGCACAATAGCTCAACGAGTAGCTTCTAAATTATAATATCATGATTTGATCCTTCCCTTTGAACCAAATGGGGGTGTTACAAATGGTCCATGACATCCAACACAAAAATCATCATGGGATGGCTCATGGTCTAGCACAATTATCAAGATCGCCTAAGGAAAGTCAAAGGTGTTGGGAACAGTGTTTCTATGCTGTACACCAAATTTCCTAAGGCTTATTCATGGGGTTGGAGACTCTAAATGAGACTGGGTAAAATAAGATAGTTAGCCAATATTGTAGGCTTTGATCCTTTAAAATTTTAGATCTAAATTCTAAGTATTTGGACCTAAGTGGAGTAAGGAGTTGGAGGCATTGGCTTGGACATTTCCGAACCTTGTCAAACCTACATGGCTTGGAGAATTTCTATAAAGATATACCCGACCATTGGATCTTAAATTATAAGGTGATGATTTAGGGACACAACCTAAGGTCAGGGAAAATTTTACCACCAAACAACTATTGTCTAGGATTTTGTAACTAGACCTAGGGTACCATGGTTTTACTCTCCATTCCTGCCCACTGCACAAGACTTGATTAATGATCTACCTAAATGATTTTTAACTTAGTCCAAAATTTACATGTTTCTAGTAGACACTTAGTAAGCTCTTAAATAATTTGTACATAGTTTAGTAAAGTCTTTTAGCAAGCTCAACAAGGAGCACAATCACAAAGCATGACAAATAACAACAAGCATACATTGGCATAGGGTTTTGTTCAGCCTTTAGTGTCATTCACTTAGCTTGGTAATTTACCACAAATTAGATAACATAATGCCATAGAAACATTTAAAAGAATGCATCAAAATTCGATCTAAAAAGAGTGTAAAAATTGGGAAAGTAGTGGGTAGGCTTATGAAAGTAGAAAAGCCTCCACCTTTCGCCAATTTTGGCACCCATACATACACATACAAGAAAAATTAGAGACATGTCCCAAATGAATCATGTATATCTGTCTCTTATGAACACAAAAGAACAAGAACCATACAAAATTTAGCCCTATATCATGAGATACATCAGATCTACCAAAATAGTGCATATCCATACACATATCTTGAACAAATCGTAACTATTTTTATTCACATGTAAATGATGTGATTCTAAGTCTAACATGCTACTGAAAAAATTTTATACATGAATAAAATATTACAAAAATAAAAACTCATCAAAAAACATACAAAAGGACATACAAACATCGAGAAGAGACAAAAAGTCGGGAGGTTTACCTCACTGAGGGCTTGGAGGTCTTTTGGGCCTACGGAAGCTTGGGAGCGCTTCGAAGAGGCCTAGGAGGCTGGTTGAGGGACTGGAGAAGAGGTGGATTTGGGTGGAGGTCGGAGGAGAAGGATGCAAAGGGCTACTTCCATCACTATAAAGGGGTATTTCAACAAGCAAGTCTTACCCAATGACTCTTAGGCACTTCCATCATACTAAAGGTTTTCAGCATGTTCAAAATTCATGTGTAACACCCCATTTTTTGTCCAAGGGCAGGCCGCAGTGCAATGTTATAATTTGGAAAACTATTTGTTGGACTACTCTCATACAACTTTGCGGAAACGGATCTCAACCGTCGTAGAGGCTTAAGACAGGCAACCTTGCGACCATGAGTGGTGACTTTAAAAATGTTGATGTTCACTCTCAACTACAGAAGAGGCACACCTTGGCTATGGCTTTGAGGTTGCATGTTGTGACATGAACCTTTTCTTACTACTTAGTTTAAATGATTCGTTATATTTCTTAATTTCTTACATACGAATGAATGCAAAGAATTTGAACAAGGGTCGTGGTTCCCTGTTCCACATACCTAACATGTGCAAGAAAATAAAATAATTAACATTTTTAAAGTCACCACTCATAATTGCAAGGGAGGTTCTTCCTCTGTTGTGGCTATGGGTGATCATATAGAATCCTTAAGCTTAAGAGTCTCTCTATGCTAGTATGAATTAGCATGCATATGTCATGAAACCCTGTAAGGTTGCCCGTCTTAAGCCTCCTCGAGGGTTGAGATCCGCTTCCTTAAGTTTGTACGAAAATAGTCCAACGAATAGTTTTCAAAATTATAACATTGCACTTCGGTTTGCCCTTGGATCAAAAAGTGGGGTGTAACATATAAACTCCCGAATTAAAAACTAAATAACATATCTTATAACAAATAAATAAAAAGCATGGGTTGCCCCCCGATGAAGTGCTTAATTTATAGACATCAACCAGGCTATTCCAGCATACCTAATGTGGGGAGAAAGTAATGGAGGTTTGGTGTACGGGAACATTACCTCCAAGATAAGGCTTAAGTATTAGCCCATTAACTTTAAAACTTGTACCTTAACCTTCCTTATAAATTCCCAAAACTTAATGGGGAAATACTTGTCAGATAATGAAAAGGCAAGACCATCGTGATTTTAATTTTTCGGGAAACAATTTCAACCTTGAGTTAAATAATAATACCTTATGTCCGGGTTGAAAAGTATGACAGGAAATATTCTGATCATGCCACTTCTTTGTCTTTTCCTTATACAGTTTGGCACATTCGTATGCCTCTATTCAGAACTCATCATTAATAATATCTCTAGGAGTGACAAAACGAGTAAAAATATGCTTTTTAAAGAATTTCAACACGACATAAGCATTATTAGTTAGGAAAGTAGCTACTTCCACCCATTTTGATACATAATCTACCGCTACCATAATATATAGATTCTGATGAGATGGTATGAAAGGTCTGATAAAATCAATTCCCCAGACGTCAAAAGTTCCACTTCTAAAATGTTAGTAAGTGGCATTTCTTAACGATCACACTGCAAAACAAAAAGATGTGTCTTTAGATAAAGTAGACCAACAAAATATAGATTGAAGACTTTTCATCGTGGTTAGCCCTCCACCAAAATGATCACCATAATCAGAGGAGTGACAATGATGGAGAATGCTATCTATCTCTTCATCTGGCACACACCTCTGAATAACTTGGTCACTACAACATTTGAACAAGATAGGTTCATCGCATAAATAAGCATGCACATCATGGAGGAACCGCTTCTTTTGGTGAGATGTCAAATTGGGAGGAATACCTGACAAGCGAGAAAATTCACATAATCAGCAAACAAGGGAATGGGAGAATGTGATACCTTTAAAAATTGTTCATCTGCAAAATAGTCATTAATCTGGAGTGAAGGGTCGTCTAAACTTCCTTGCTCGAGTCAAGAAAGATGATCAACTTCTTTATTTTCGGACCCTTTTCAGTCTTTGATTACCAAATCAAACTCTTGTAGTAGGAGCACCCATCAAATTAACCTTGGTGGCATCTTTTCTCAAAGATATTTAAGAGTTGCATGATCTGTATAAACAATTACATTAGTACAAATGAGATAAGTCCAAAATTTCTCAAAGGCGTACACAATAGTTAACAATTTTTTTCAATGGTAGTGTAATTCAATTGAGCTTTGTTGAGTGTCTTTCTTGCATAATAAATTGTGTGATAAAGTTTATCTTTTCATTGCCCCAAAACAGCACCAACTGCATAATCATCGGCATCACACATTAGCTCTAATGGTAAATTCCAATCAAGGAAAGCAAGTATTGGAGAAGAAATTAATCGGGCTTTTATGGTTTCAAAAGCTTCTAAACACTTAGCATTTATATCAAAAGCAACATCTTTTTCTAACAAATTAGAGAGTGGCTTAGCAATTTTAGAAAAATCTATAATAAAACGGCAATAAAAACCTGCATGCCCAAGAAAATTTCTAACTCCTTTAATTGATGTTGGGATGGGCAGATTTTCGATTGTTTCAATCTTTGCTCTATCCACTTCCAATCCCTTGCTAGATACACTGTGACCAAAAACAATTCCCTCTTGTACCATGAAATGACACTTCTCTCAATTGAGAACCAAATTGGTGTTTTCACATCGGTGGAGAACCCGATTAAGAACCTGCAAACAATTATCATAAGTATCACCAAAAATAGAGAAATCATCCATAAATACCTCCATTCGATGTTCCACCATGTCTGAAAAAATTGCCATCATGCATTGTTGAAAAGCCCTTGTTGGATACACTATGACCCAAAATAATTCCCTCTTGTACCATGAAATGATAGTTCTCCCACTTGAGAACCAAATTGGTGTCTTCACATCAATCGATCAAGAACCTGCAAACAATTATCATAAGTATCACCAAAACAAAGAAACCATCCATAAATACCTCCATTCGATGTTCCACCATGTCTGAAAAAATTGTCATCATGCATCGCTGAAAAGTTGCTGGAGCTTTGCAAAGGCCAAATGGCATCTTGCAAAATGCAAATGTACTGTATGGACATGTGAAGGTTGTTTTCTTGTGATCCTCCGAAGAGGATCACAATTTGATTGTATCCTAAATATCCATCAAGGAAACAGTAAAACTGATTGCCTGCTAGCCTATCCAACTTTTGGTCAATGAATGGTAATGGAAAGTGATCTTTTCTGGTAGTTTTCTTGAGTTTTCGGTAATCCATGCATACTCTCCTTCCCGTCACTGTCCTTGTTGGAATTAATTCATTTTTCTCACTTGCTACCACAGTCATACCGTGCCCTGCTTAGGTACACACTGCATAGGACTCACCCAAGAACTGTCAAAAATAGGAAAAATTATACCTGCATCAAGCCACTTGATGATTTCTTTCTTAACAACATCCTTCATGATTGGATTTAGCCACCGCTGATGTTCTACTTACGGTTTATATCCATCTTCAAAAATGATTTTATGCATACAAAAGGAAGGACTAATGCCATGAATATCAGCAATAGTCCATCTCATAGCTAGTTTATGCTCCCGTAATATTCTCAATTGCTTGTCTTCTGGCATACTAGTTAAAGCAAACAAAATAATAACCAGTAGAGTGTTAAAAGGGCTAGAAATGCATACCTCAAACGGGATGGAAGTTTTTCAACTCCAAGGTTGGTGGGACTTCAATGGAAGGCTTGATCCTCGTCAATATTGAAGGTTGCAACTCCAAAGATTCAAATTTATCTTGACCTCAAGTGAATGTTGGAGTAGAATTTAGTAAATGCAAATGCTCCCCTTTCTCCTCATCATTAGATTCATCAACATCAGAAACTAATGTGGCTACTAAAGGGTCAATGGGATATATTTTCTCAAACATAGCTGATGAAGGAGAATGGATTGCATCAATATAAAAATAATCATTCGTTGGTTTCAGATATTGCATAGCCTTAAAAACATTAAAGACCACATCTTCATTATCTACTCTTAATATCAATTCATCAACAGCTACATCAATCAATGTCCTCCCAATGTCAAGAAAAGGCATGTAGACTATAATGGGTACATTTGACTCTTCTTGCATATCCACAATTACAAAATCGGCGAAAATATAAATTTCTCCACCTTAACAAGTATATTTTCAATCTCCCCTTCTGGAAAAATGTAGGAGCGGTCAGCCAATTGCAGATTAATCGTGTTGTGTTTTAACTCCCCCAAGCCCAACATTTTGTATATAGAAAGAGGCATCAAATTAATGTTTGCACCTAAGTCACATAATGCTTGACAACAAAACTCTGGGCCAATAGCACAAGGAATAGTAACTACTCTGGGTCTTTGAGCTTTGGTGGAAGCTTCCATTGTAGTACAGTACTACACTCTTCATTAAGGGTAATTGTTTCAAAATCCTCCAACTTTTTCTTCTTAGATAATATTTGCTTCATGAATTTGGCATAGCTCAGTATCTTCTCTAGCTCTTCAGCAAATGGGATATTTATAGAAAGCTTCTTAAATACCTCCAAGAATTGTTGAAATTTGTTGTCTTGTTTACTTTTATATAGTCTCTGAGGATATGGAACTCTTGAGAATCGGTTGTGTTGATCAAATGAACCCTTAGGGGGTAGGACTTCTACCAATTCATCCTTGTTTTCTTCATTTCGTTCAACCGCCTGTGGGTTATGCATGGCAATTGGTGTCTTTTAATTGTGAGGATTTTCCAATTCCTTACCTTTTCTCAATGTAATGACTTTACATTCTTTACCCTCTTCGCTAGGATTTTGAGTATCACTAGGGAGTCCACCTTATGGCCTATTACCCAATGCAACCTCCATTTGAGTTTCTAAATTCCTCATAGAAGCCTACTAACTTTGCATAAATTGCATTAATATTTCTTCCATAGTTGGTTTCTTTTCTTGAGGTTGTACTCTATTGTGATGATAACCTGGAGAAGCTTGTTGTCGTGGACCTGATGTTGAGGCCTGGTTGCCTCCCCATGCAAAGTTTGGATGATTCCTCCATCCTGGATTGTAAGTATTGGAATAAGGATTGTTTTGCTGTCTGGTATAGCTTCCAACAAAATTTATTGATTCAGGATTGTTGACACAATGTTTAGTTGGATGCCCTTCACCACACCACTCACACTTAGTTGCATCATGTTCACTGAATTCACATTAAAATTCATCCCTAAATCTTGCATTTGTTTTGACAAAGCAGCCACTTGTGCAGACAAAGCGGTCAATGTGTCCACTTCAAGAATACCTCCACTCTTCTTACTCATCGCTCTATCCTGCCCCATCTGATAATGGTTAAATGTCAGTTTTTTCAATAATTCATTAGCTTCTCTATATGATTTGGTTATGAGCGATCCAATGGCAGCAACATCTACAATGGATTTAGTTTGTCCATGGAGTCCATTGTAAAATGTTTGAATTTGAACCCACAGGGGAATTCTATGGTATGGATACTTTCTTAGTAAATACTTGAACCTCTCCTATGCATCATAAAGTGATTCATTATCTAGCTGCACAAAAGAAGTAACATCATTACGAAAATTGACAATTTTAGACGATGGAAAGTATTTAAGCAAAAACATTCTCGCTAATTCATCTCAAGTGGTGATAGAATTAGGTGCCTGTGAATTCAATCATAATCTTGCATTTCCGACTAAGGAGTAGGGAAATAATCAAAGCCAGATAGCTTCCTCAGACACTTGATTCATTTTAAATGAATCACAAATAGCAATAAAATTGAGCAAGTGAGTATGAGGATCTTCATGAGCTAGTTCTGTGAATTGTCCCATGGTTTATAGGATTTGGAACATCACTAGTTTCAACTCAAAGCTATTTGCTTCAATTGGTGGCCTAAGAATGTTTGAATGTAATCCGTCTAAAACACGAAGAGCAAACTCTTCCAGAGCTTTTGTGTTATCATCATTGGCTATTGGTGGCAAATTATTATTCCTTTGCCCTGCCTCCATTGCTCTCCAATCTCTAGCTTCTTAGCATAGTCGCCGACAAGTTCTCTCGATCTCTTGGTTATATGGCTTTAGATCCTAAGTACCTTCTCCTTGCATTCACTACGCAATACCTAATTAAATAATAAAGAAAAGAAACTTGAAAATAGATAAGAACAATTTAAGAAAACAATCAAACTAATTTTGATAAAATCAAATTCTAGTTTAATTCCTCGACACTGACACCAAAAACTTGATGTGGAAATTATAACACAAGTGCACATGCCGAATCAAGTAATAAAAGTAATAAGAAAGTATCGTCCCACGAGGAATTAGTAGTAGAAATTCTCAATTACCAAAACTAATTTAATTAATTATACTTAAATGAAAGCAAATTCAAAGAGTGACTTAAGTATGAATTAAGATTAAATTAATCTAACATGCAATATTTAAATTAGATATTAACTTCAAGACGCCAAACCTAGGATTTTCATTTTCACCTAGTGTTCTATATAATTAAAGTTATAACTTCTACCTATAAATTGCACATTTAGATCATTAACCACGGGAATTAATTATTCATGGTAATCTCTCGATTCACCTTAAATGCACCCAACTTCTATATCTCTATAAAATTGTGTATGCAAAATGATACTTTAAGTTTTACCCTTAACAGTTACCCAAGACATATGAGTAGTATATCTCTATCTCACATGTAAATTACCCAAAATAGATGAACAAAGGCTATTATATTCAATGACAAATTTAATCTTTCTATCTCTAGACGAGATCAAATCTCAAGATCTAACAATAGATAGTCAGTCTAATGATAGCATTAAGAACGGAATAAATAGATGATCCAACATCACAATCACATAGATAAAAATTAATAACCTTTATTAATCCATGCACAAGGTGTCATTGAAAATCCTAGAAAAGAATTTACTCAATAAATATTCGATTAAACTCAAGAAATTCATATGTGATATGAAAGATATCATTTAATTACAAAGAAAAGTAAATCAAAATAAGAAAAACTCTTTTTGAGAAAGCGTCTTCTTCTTCTGATCCCACTTCTTCGTCGTTCCTTCTCGTCTGTCATGTTGTCGGTTAGCCATCCAGTGTTGTTTTTTCTTCCTCCTTAAAACCCCAATGAAGTTTATAAAGGACCCACCCAAATATTTCAAGTGGGTTCCACCAGGATCTCTAGAAATATCAGAAAAATCAATTTTGCTTGCCGCCAGTGCTCTAACGTTCTAAACCCAGGCCCTCGAGTGCTCTAAATCCAGCCCACAAAATCTGAAAGGCCATAAAATTTTCTTAACCAAAAGGCCAGCGCTCAAGCACTCTAAATCCCAGCACTCGAGCACTCTGCTCTCGGTTACAGTTTCCAGATCACTTTTTTAGCCCGACTTTGCCCCGAATTCATTCCAGATAGTTTTCTAACTCTTAGACCTTACTAGAACAACATTAATTAGCACTTTTTACACTAAAATGACAATAATTTCTTGCATTATTAATAATATGTAATAAAATTTTAAACTAATAAATTTGAAATAAAAAACACTTGAAACATGACAAAAATTCAATATAAAATGCAAAGAATAATAACTCTTTTACAGTGTTATCAGAGATCGTCCAAAGTCGAAACTGATTCAAGTTCTAAAAGTGACTCAATGGGCGAGAATCAAGACAAGTAGGCTAAATGGGCCTCGAACCCTGAACTCAATCAAGCTAGGCGTACAGGGGCACAATCCAGCATCCAAAATTCCTATGCTACATGCAAATGAAATACCCAAAAAATCCCAAATGGATACTAAATGCTGCAACAGCCTGGATCTAAGCCTAAAATCCTGGCTAACACATAAAAATCATATGTATACCTCATGCATACACTAATAATTCATGTTCTACTGTACAATAACTGAAACTATTATATGCATGTTAGGCATACTCGTCCACTATAACATGCTCATACGATCATCTGGGCTCATACTCATAGTCTGAAAACTAGTCTAGCTTGAGCTCATTCGAACCAACTCATATAGAACCAAACCAAAAACTACAATCGAGTAAAACTCTAACCCAAAGTGGGGGTTTTACAGAAGGTAATCTATCTAGGTGGTTGGATTGAATGGAGTATTTCATATATATATATATACGGAAAGCTCGGATCAATATAGTCCAAAGTTGAAACCTACTTGAGCTCTAAAAGTGACTTTATATGCGGGAATCGATGCAAGAAAGCTATATGGGCTTCGAACCCTGAACTCAATTAGTGAAAACCTATGACTAAATCAAGCTAGGCCCATAAGGGCACAATCCGGTGATCCGAAATCCCTATGATGCATGCAAATGAGATATCGTAAAAATCCCAAACAGATACTAAACGTTGCAACTGACTAAATTTAGGCCTACAACCCTGGCTAACCCATAAAAAGCATATGTATACCTCATGTATATATTGATAACTCACGCATTGTTGTAGCCTAACTGAAGCTATCATCTATATGTCAGGCATACTCAGCCACCATAACATGCTCATACCAAGCCGACTCGAGACTAGCTCAAACCAGGTAAAACCCGATTTACATTCCCTCGGTAGCCGCGGCCGCCTCCGCTTCATGGCAACCACTGTCACCTCCTCCTTGGGTCATTAGGTACCCATTGTTCTTCCTCCCAATTTATTTCCTCACCATTTTTGCAATTCATTATATTTACATTCTTATCATGATGTGAATTTGTGATGATTTTAATTAGGGAGTTAACTTATGAAGGGGATTGACATGGAATAGTGAAAATCTTAGAAATTGCAATGTAGCTATCTATTGAATGTGATAACTAGTATGTCTTAAATATTAATTTGTGCTGCTAGGATGTGAAAAAGTGAATGCCTTTTTGTTTTAATCATAGTGGATATTGATTAGTCCATCTAAATCACTAATTGATTGATTAATATTGATGCTAGTATTTATAATATTCGTGATGATGTAATTATTTTTGGATGTGGATGAATTATATTTATTGGGTTGCCACTCAAATGACATCTCCTATGTTTAAAAGGATTATAAATTTACCTAACCATTAATTTATTTATGGTATTTGTGATAACTAGATGTGGAATGACTTATTATAAGTTGAACTATGAACATTCATTCATTTCGCTTCTACATTGTTTACCTAATTGTTAAATTATTTACTTTCATGTGATTAATTCATGTTATTGTATAATACACAATTGTGATATGATATTGTTATATTCCCCTCCTTCTCATACATGTGTAGGTTTGTATCATGACTAGTTAGATTATAGATATGGGAGATCGTGTTTGTTGTCATCATGTATTAGTAATATCCATCTCTTTAGATATTTACTTCTTCACTATTTACTTTGTTTCATGTAATATTGCTTACTTTAAAAAAAATCGATGTAGATGTTGTATAGTCACCATACCTAATTGGTCATTTTGTATATCATGTTTTATTTTGTGGTATTGTTGTGATTATGGTCATATGCATCCATTTCATGCACACATCATATAGTTGACATGTGCAATAGTGAGTACTCTTGTTTGTATAGGTTCGGCGTAGGAGTTCACCGTTTAGGCGTGAGACCCCGCTTAGAGTTTTCACTAGGCCGGTTAGGATTCATTCTCTCATTTGACGCTCAACTCCATTGATGTTTTGATTTACATATCACACGACGGGTAACTAGTTGTTTTATCGGCTCTCACTTAGCACGGATCATTAAAAACTCATCGTTCATATGTAAATAAGAACCCTCAAGGATGAGATCCCTCGTGTTGTTTTCCAAAACTCAAATCTACTGCAAGTTTCCTTTGGGCCTATTTATATAATCCCCTATTCCCAACTTTATAAATATAATTTTGCTGGATTTTCTTGTGAGCCGAGAGATGGAGAAATGACTTGCACATACTGTGAGAGAGTGCATGTGTAAGTCACAGTGGGCTATGGATTGGTGAGAGGGTCATTTTATTCCTGAGGGATGTCTTAAGTTTCCTCACACCCGGAGAGGTATGGAGTTGACGAAAACTGTTATGTACAATACATGTCAAGAACTCTGGTATCAAAGAGTACTAATGGTGGCTATCTAAGTCTACTCGACCTTTGTACTGTAGGCCACAAAAAAATATGGAGGTTTGGAGAAGGCTTAAAATATTGATTTTCCCGAGAGCAAGATTTTTAAGATACTACTAACAGTGGCACAACACCAATAAGTTCGGGATGCTATCTACTCTACAGCTTAATGGTTTCGTAGTAGTTGCCCTTTTAAGCATTCAATTGAAGGTAATGATTATTTGCTTAAATGGGAGTTAGTTTTTATTTGTTAGTTTGATATTTAATTATTTTCGAACCAGTAATACCTGTTGCTGATATTTTTCTATTATTTATGTAGGTGAGGATCAAAAGTAAGATATGACGGCCTTAGCTGAGGAGCGAGCAATTATTGCTATTTACACACACAAACTTGGCGCCACGTGTGTTACTTGCTATGTGATTTTGTTGTTACGTATTATTTTGTGATGTGTTTTGTATTATGTTGGAAATGTCTAAGCTATTCTGAGATGAACTTAGTAATTATGATGGATATCATCAGTAAATGGGTGAAGACCCGACTTAAAAATTTTTATTGTCACCTATGACCTTATTGTGGTCTAAAAATTTTTATATTGTTGTTGCGATAGAATATTTTGTTAAACAAGTTGGCCACTTATTACGCTTTTAGGATAAAATTTGTCCATTTTATTTTAGGCCTTTCTAAAATTTAGTTATAATTTAATTGTTTGGTTGTGATTGATTATCTTGTCATTCACGTAACATCTCATGTATGCAATGGTTACGTATTGTAGTGTCCTTTGTCTTGAGATGCCTACAGGGTCTAGGATCTAGATCTCTTCCACTTATGTTTGGGCCAACCAACTTAATCAAATTAAGAGTTGGTTTGGTTTACCGCAACAGTCCAGTCCAAATATAAGTGGAAGAGATCTAGATCCTAGACCCTGCGACGAACTAAATTAAAGTTTAGGCCAGACTGATCATTTTCCAAATTCTATTATATATTGTGTATTACAAGTGAAGTAAATTAATAAATCATTGATCATGGGTTACATATGAGCAGACTAAATAATACGATTAATTTATACTTATAATCATATAATTTACAATAGCACTTAGTTGAACTTATGCTATTATTCACATATTAAGATAGTGGTAGAAATAAAACCTTATATTTGTTAAAAAAAAATTACGCGACGAAAGCTTCAAGCATTAGTAACAAGTACTTCTACCTTCTACCACAAATAATACTCCATTCAAGCAAAAAGCATACCCAATTTGGTCACGCTCTACAAACTATGGTCTTTATATATCAGATCAGAGCATGTAACTACATGAGACTCCAAGGGTATGGGTACATGTGTCGGGCACACATAGGAGCAACACGAAAAACGAATGGTGAGTTAGACTCAATTATAACTGAAATCTACCATGATACCTACACGAAAAAAAGCAACCAACAATAATAAACTTTTTAGATATGTCATCTCTATCATGCATTAAACATCTAACTGTAAAAACAAATTGACAAGAAAAGCAGCAATGCACTGGATGATCTCCCCATTTTCAAAGCACACAATTCACTCCAACTTCAACCCAACATGATTGTGCATTAACGACTGACCAAGAATGATCACAAAAAACTACTCTTCTTCATCTAGGACTTGAATTTACGATGCTCTTAAGGTTTATTTGGTTGTTCTAAAATTATATGAAAGAAATATAAATTTTGGTGGTGACAAATTTTCTTGTATTTTGATGTTTTAAAATTTAATTAAAAAGAATTTTAATTTCAGTCAAAGTGAATCTATATAAATTTTTTTTAAAATAATATTTTCTTATGAAGAACAAAAGAAATTAGATAAATTTTTTAGAGGGACATACACATGCAAGTAAGAAGGAATATTTTATTTTGATCTTTTATCTTTTTATCTAAATATATGATAGAAATTTTTAGAATTTTATGTTATTTTATCTTATTGAATTTTTATATCATATAATTTTTTTTATTTATATTATTTTTATTCCAACCAAATGGCATTGCAAGGAGGTAGACATCCGTCTACTTGTCTTTAATCAATACAAGAGTAACACAAGCATGCATAGATTAGTGGACAAATTGGAAATCCTACGACCCTAACCAGATAAAAACACAACTCTACTACATCCATGAATGAAACGATGAAATAAATAAATAAATAAATAAAATAAAACGACGTGTACCTCGATGGAAGGACTCAATAAAAAGGTGAGAAGAGAGGTAGAAAGTTCCCCGTGTGTCAGTCAATTCCGAATGCGAAATGATGATTTTTTTCTTGATCTTCACTTTCCACGAACACTCAACTCGACCAGCATCCTAAAGCCCCTAAGGCAAAGAAAACGGGGGCAAACAAAATTCCTGTCGCCATGTGCCGTACGTAACTAATTGATTGAGCCATGCCGAGTCTTGCACGTGATCTAAATATTTTAATTATTATAATTATTAAGAAATTTATGAATGAATCTAAGATTTTATAATCTCCCAACTTAATTTTAAATTTTAAAAAATAATTTAATTTATCATGTTGCGCTTTAGATTGGATTGTAATATCGGGCTTTCATTGTGGTATATTACATAGTGTTTCTTTTGGGCTCTCTGAGGGCTAAATATGTCATTTTCCTCTAGACGACTCTCAAAGGTGGTGTTGGTTTTGGGTGTGATGAAATAACTGTGAGGGTCTAAAGGCTCACAAAAAGGTTTGAACTAATCTGATGTTGATGAAGTCTTAAATCTATTTGGTAATTTCAGATTCACCGAATGGTATGCACCTAAGAACTACTCGCCCAGCTCAATAGGGAGAACGAATTTGTGTTCTCCAGTCTAGACCTACCTACCAAAACACTACTAATGAAATTTGTTTATACCCGCGTTTACTCTTGTGACTAATTCTTTGTTCTTGGTGTATAACCGATGCTATCGTATTTGTGTATTCAACATGCTCAACCTTTGAATCATGTTCATACGGTGATCTCGACTGTATGTTGATGGTCTAAAGCCCAACTGACTCAAAGTACAGCAAAATCGAACGGACCGACTCAAAGACTATGAAGAACTGAAACTAGGGTTTTACAGCCCATACCGGTTTCTCTCTGTTGTCCATTCGAACCTAATTTTTGGTCCATGAACCCAAGTACACTAATTGTTGCATGTGTTTGTTTTCCGTATGTTTTAAGTCTTTGAACCTTAAGTATAAGTGTCATCCGTTTGTGACCCAAGTATGAGTTTTCAATCGTAATTTTTGCTGTTGTATTAATTGAGTCTAAATGCCGAAGATTTATGAAGAATTTTACTTGAGTTAATATTTTATACCACCGGTTAGGTTGTCCGGGGATTTGGATTTAAGTGTGACGAAACAATTGATTTGCAAATTTTTTGTATTAAATTATAAAATAAAATAATAATAAATTCAAACTACAAGAAAAGATACAACTATGTAATATTTAAGTTATGTAATAGTTAAACTTGATGCTTAAAAATTATTTTTTTTAACATCTTAAATAGAAAAAAAATATGTGAATGTACAAAAATGAAATATTTTTTTCCAAATTTATATTCCGTTTCACAAGAAGCCCTTTCCATTTTTGTTCTTTTTTTTTATGGACCAACAGTACTTTTAAGGATTAATTGACATATCTTTTCGGGTTGTAGATCATTACAAAATATTCATTTCGTAAATCTTTCTTAGTAATATAGTATCAATTTGCAGATTTTTGTTCCACTAAATTGCTAAATAAAAAATCAGTAATTCGAGTCTTTTAGTACATAATATTTAAATAAGACTCTCATAAATATTAATATTTGTGCCATTTTTAAACTTAAAATAAAATAAATAAAAAATATTCAAACCATCTAAAATTGATCTCAAACGTATTCCCAACAACACACTGGTTCTTGGATAGTTGCAATATCAAAACAGAAACAACGGGCCTCAAAGTTAAAACATTGTACAGCCAAAAAGTCCTAGGAAAAACATGCTCCGTAAGCCGACACCCAATTTGAGAACAGGCAAATAACACATGGCTCCAACTATATTACAACATCCTTTATCTCTTCGATATTAGGATTTAAAATAAATGAGTTTCACATATGAAAATATACAAATTTGCAAGATGAGCCTGTACTGGGTGAAGTTAAAAAAGGGATTAGGCTGTTTTCTTCTTATGGATTCGATGTCTTTGCTGCCTGCCAATAAACTTCAGAGCCTCATCAATCAGCACAACTGGTGCGGCAACCAAAAGAACAAGTCCCCATTCACTCCGAGTCAGGGGAACAATTCCAAATACATCAGCCAGGAAAGGGACATAAAGGATGATACAGTGGAGGCCAAAGGAAATGAACATAGCCACAAGAAGCCAGGGATTCCTCCATGGTGGCATTCTAAGCAAGCTGTTATCTTCAGATAAAGCATTGAGTGAATTGAACATTTCAATCGCCACCAAAACAGAGAGTGAAAGAGTCATTGCCTTGACTTTCCCATATGTGAAATAGTCACAAGGGTTTGAGAAGGTAATTAACCGTCGTCCTGCAGAAAAAGGACTTGCAGAAAAGTTGGTCCATGTATGGCACTCACCCCAGGATCGAAGCTGATCCAAGCTGACCAACGTGTGACCATCACTCACCATGTTCAACCCCAGGAAGGAAGCTTGTGTATACCAGATAACAAAGATGCCTACGGTTGCTATCCCTACATATGACCCAATGACCTGCAGAAATGAGAAAAGTTAAAGATTTTTATGAATTTCTATAGCAAGTACCAAAAAAAAAAGTAAACTAGGCAAAAATAGGGGCATCAACAGCCCATTTTCATTTGCTTTCATTGTTTAATAATTTTATGCATGAAACAGGACTCAATTATTAAATCACACATAAACACAGAATAGTTCTCCTGCAACAAGTTAAATTTTCTAGTTGTCAACAGAAACAAATTTTAAATCAATTTTCAGCCACATCTGATCTACAAGTAGATAACTTTCAACATCCAATACAAGCAACTACCATTTCTGTCTCAAAATTTGGTTTTGTTGAACTCTACCTTATTGTTTCTCTGATTATTATATTAATTGTCCACCAACTAGGGCAAAGCATTTTGTAGGTTTGGTTCAGACCAAACCGAATTGCCAAAATAGGAATTGGTAAGTGAATTTACACAACAAACCGAACCTAAACTTCCAAAACTGAACCGACCATACAAAATATTTCGATCCGGTTTGGCCTATTCAAATTTTAAATTATTAAATTTATATTAAAAATAATTATAATAAACAAAGTTATAAAATGATTTAACCATCATAATCACACTGAAAAGTGTACCATACATAGACATTACATTAAACATCTCAGCAAATTACAAATAAACAAAAAAAATTAATAATAACCAACATAAAACATAAATATTAATTTTTTTAAAAAAATTTCCTGTTTGTCGATCGGTTTCGGTTTAGTTTGGTTTTGAACCAAATTTTCTCACACAAAAAATTTACCCAAGGTCCAAACCGAACCAAACCATATTTTAACAATAACCAAACCCAACAGACAATGGTTATTTCGGCTTGGACCGAAATGCACTCAGTCCTACCACCAACTAAGATTCAGTCTTCTGTTAGGCTTTCACAAGATTTACCCAACTAAGATTACTTACACTCAAGGCGTCTATATTCTACAGTTTTAATTGCTTCATGATACACCACAATCAATAATGTGGGTAAAACCAGGAAACCTTTCAAAAATTACAACCCAGGTCAGCATTTTTTTGTGTATGGTACGAATGGTTGGCATCAAAGAAATAGAAAGGCGGGAAATTTGACAATTTTCTCATTTTTGAAGTGTTGGATGACATAATAATTTAAATAACGAAATATGAATTTCCTCCAAATAGTCCCAACAGGAAAATTTCTTTACCAAAATTTCCTTCTTCAAGACATGAGTAGAAAATTTGCTCGAAATCCAAACCATTCTTTGCTTTCATGCTAACCAAACCTAAGAAAAGAAACTTTTAAAATTTTCTTTTCATGTCATGTCACTTTATTTCCATCTTCAAAGGTTGTATTTTCTTTAAATTATAAGGCAACCAAGCATGCTTTCAATCATAAGGAATGAGCCAATATAGCATTGATGCAGCCATATAAAACAAACCAAATACAAGCAAAATTAAGCTTGTGACATGGTCGATTTAGGAAATGAGAATTAGCATAATAGCAATGAAGAAATGATATCAAAGACTCACCAAGTAGCGGAACAGAACCCAAGAATTAATGAGCGGATCATTACTTTTCCGTGGTGGTTTTCTCATAATATCTACATCTGCAGGATTAAAACCCAGAGCAGTAGCAGGAGGGCCATCTGTAACCAGATTAACCCAGAGAAGCTGTACTGGAATCAAGCATTCAGGTATGCCAAGTGCAGCAGTCAGAAAAATGGAAATAACCTCTCCTACATTGGATGATATCATATATCTGCCCACCAAAGAGCAACAAACACCCAGTACATCAAAATATGGTCAAAGTCAAACAAAACTTACTCTTGAAGAGTTTTTGAGTGGTCAGTTTTCCATTTTAATACCTGATAAATGCTTTCATATTATTATAGATAGAGCGACCTTCTGCAACCGCTGATACTATAGTACTAAAATTGTCATCAGCGAGAATCATATCTGATGCTTCCTTGGCAACCTAAGTATATAAGAAGTAAAAAGCATTAAGCATAATATATTAATCAAGACAAAGGTTACAGAACTTGATTGCAGAGATATTTTCTCTAGTTCATTTTATTCAAACAAAGAAAATTACCTCAGTTCCAGTGATACCCATAGCAATACCAATATCAGCCAACTTCAGGGCAGGTGCATCATTCACACCATCCCCAGTCATAGCCACAATTTCCCCACAATCCTTCAGCATTCTCACAATATCTTGCTTGTGCTTGGGCTCCGCACGAGAGAAAACAGTACCTCCAGGTTTTGACAAGATTTTAATCTGCTGATAGGATGGAAGTGCCATAAACTCTTTACCAGAAAAGCTTTTTCCGCGTAGATCTTCATGATCAGAAAATAATCGAATTTCCTTGCAAATAGCTTCTGCAGTACATTTATTGTCGCCAGTGATTACCATAACATTGATACCAGCAGCTTTGCAATCCCCTATTGCCTTATGAACTTCTTCCCGTGGTGGATCCTGCCAGACAAAACTCAAAGCTAAAACTTTGCACCTTAATACAACAGAAAAGAAACCGAAGAACCCAAATTACTTACTCTGAGGCCAACAACCCCAACAAAAACTAAATTACTCTCTATTGAAAAATAATTGGATGGATCAAGCAATTTCTTATGTGCAGGATGAGACTCGAAATGGTAATCAGAAAATTCTCCAAGATCATCTTTATATGCAAAACCCAGACATCGTAGGCCTTTTGAACTCATATCAAGAAGTTTCAACAATATCAGCTGTTTGCAAGGCTCATCAATTGGCACAACTGATCCATCTGCCAGTTGCACGTGTGAGGACCTTTCCAGTAAACTCTCAACTGCACCCTGTCAATCAGAACATTAATCTTTCAGCCTAGGTATAGGTTACAAAGAATTAATAATGTATCACAATCCAAAATATTGACTGACAGTTAATTTTGCCAGCACAAAGCAAAAAAGAAGAAGTCATAAAAAACCCCCAGTAATTCTAAACCCAATATTTGAAGAGTGTATTTACATAATCACAAATAAAACTTAGTCATATCTGTTTATTGTGCATGTAATACTTTAGATGTACTTTAGATGTAGACAAAAATGTGCATCAATAAAAATGAACTTTAGATGTAGACAAAAATAGGCAAAACAGATAATGATGGGTTGAGAATGTTTAACATAGTATCAAAAGACAAATTGTAAGAATTTAACAAGGGGAAACCGATATTCCAGAATTATAGAAACCAAGAAGGCAACTAGTTAAATAAAAGGAAGGACTCAATAAAAGCAGTAGTAGGATTAAAACAAATTGTATAAAAATGGATAAAAAATAACAAATTCACACAAATTGATAAGGATTGGATGCAGTTGGAAAGGCATGGCTCAAATGTTTGAATGAATGATTGTAAGAATATGTACAATCAGAATTTTGTTTCAACCATTTGCAAAGTAGTTAATGTACTGATGTTTCTAGCATCTAAGATGTTCATAATACAATGACATAAAAAAGTATCATCTTCTTATACCCATGAACCACCGGCCCTCAAATAATATGGGTCATTGAAAAGGTGTATGGTTTGAAGACAAGATAAACGTGCAGCAAGGTCAATTACTTAAGTGTATTCATTTTTTTTAAAAACAGGTGCATTGATAGAAAGCTAATCCAATCCACGTCAGCAACATTTACAAATCTTTTAGCAATTCAAGATTTTATCGACATAGCCAATTTAACAAGAATGAAGATGGTTTAAAGCCAAAATTGACCTTGACAAGAAGACGATTATGCCCATTGAACTCTCGAACAATAACACTCATTGACTTCCGAAGTCTATCGAACTCCAAAGTCGCAATTCTTTTAGATCTTTTTATCCACCAGTCACAACAACCTACCAAAAACATCTTGATCACCAACAAGACTATATAGATTTGTACCCAAGTCTATGATACAGCTCAATAAATACTCACCCAATTTCACTGTGCAACAATCAATTGCATATCCAGCAGCCAGTTGCAAATCACGAATTCTATTCCTTGCCTTTACATCTGGAACTCCCATTTTTTCCACCAAAACCTAGGAAAAATTTAACAATTTATATGCTCAAAAAGGGAAACAACTTAGATAAAAATCAAAGCACACAGATAACAGATGGCAGTTTTGAAAGCTTATAGCCTAAAAAATAACTTGCGCTACATAGAAAAGTGCAAACCAACCTTCAAAGCAGCTTCAGTGGGCAATCCTATAGCCCGGAAAAGGTTTCCATCAGAAAATATTCCAGCATCATTACACACCGCACATATCTCTGCCAAAGCTTGCAAATTTGCATCCATATTATAGTATGTCCAATCCACAATGCTTCCATCCTTTGGGTTATAAGTTGTGCCTTCCACATTAAATACTCGAGAAGTTGTTTTCTTCCCACCTAAGGTGAAAAATTCACTCACAGACATCTGGTTAGTAGTGAGAGTCCCCGTCTTATCAGAACAAACAACTGTAGTGCATCCTAAAGTTTCCACGCTGGGAAGTTTCCTCACAATTGCATTCTTTTGCGCCATCTTCCGCGTACCCAAAGCCAAACATGTAGTAATAACTGCAGGAAGACCTTCAGGAATAGCTGCTACAGCAAGGGTCACAGCTATCTTAAAGTAGTAGGCGCATTTCTCGAAAGAGAATCTCAAATTTGTTGGCCAACCATCTCTAACTTCCCATGAGAGGAAATATTTATAGTTGATGACCCATACTACCAAGCATACAATCCCAATCATTGTGGTCAGTTTGCTCCCAAACTCATCTAGTTTCTTCTTCAAAGGCGTATCACTCTCCTCCAAAGAAGCTTCATGTATTTGCATCTGTATCTTTCCCATTTCAGTATTCATGCCAGTGCTAACAACAATGCCAACACAACTTCCATTGACCACAGTAGTCCCTGAAAAAACCATGCACTCTTTTGCCTGCAATTCACACTCATCCAAAAATACAGGAGTAATACTCTTCATAACAGGCATGCTCTCTCCAGTCAGTGAACTCTGTTCTACTCTCAAAGTTGACGTCTTCAACAATGCAACCCTCATGTCAGCTGGAACCTTGTCTCCGACCCGCAATTCAACAATGTCCCCAGGAACGAGTTCCCTAGCAGGTAGATCCGGTACATAATATCCATCCCTTAGAACTTTAGCACTTTCACATTGCATCTCTTTGAGAGCTTCCAGAGCCCTTTCTGCATTGCTCTCCTGCCAAACTCCAACAATGGCATTGAGCACAAGGATTAGAACAATTACAAAAGGTTCAACATACGCTTCAAAACCCACTTCCCCATGTTCCTGACCATCCAAATAAGCAAGAGCAAATGAAATAAAAGCGGCAACAAGTAAAATCTTAACAAGAGTATCATCGAACTGTTCCAACACAAGCCGCCAGATTGGCTTTCCCTTTTCTTTGTCAAGCTCATTCCACCCATAGGTCTCTCTCTTTTGCTCTACTCCATACGAACTCAATCCTTTCTCTAGTTTAACACTATATTCTTTCAAACACTGTTCTACAGACCAAGACCAAGCCGGAAATGGCTTTTCTTCCATCCTTGATTATATCCAACTTTAAGGAAATAGCCTCAACACCATGGCAAAGAACTGCACAAATCACCAACAAGAAACATGCAACGATTCAGCAGACGTTTACAAAAGGGCTGATTTTACACTAAAAATACAACAAACTATATGCTTCTAAAACAAGACATTCAAAAAACAGATAGACTTATCACTTCCAAATTGAACATAGTTCCCTTCTACAGCATTATTGCACAATTACCAACCTTAAAAAAATTATCCGTTTAGTAGCAAGCGGTGATCTCCAGAACACACTGCCTTACTAACCAATTAAAACGAACAGCACCACAAAATCTTCCAAAAACCTTCACAACAGAGAAGATCTGGCAGTCTATTCTCAACATAATAACAAGCAGAGACTAAAAAGCAAGAACTTCTCTTCAAACCAATGCATCCCAACCCCAAAGGCAGCAAGAAAAAAATTGAACTCTTTTGGTAAAAAGGGCAATAATGCCATGTGACAGCCACCAATTATAAGGCTACAAAGCTCCCAGTTAATACAAAATAAAAACACATGAAAAAGAAAAATAGCAAAAATGGCATGCCATAGTGATCAATTATGAGACCCAAAAAGATCACAATTTACAAAAATATCAAACCAAGAAACAAAACCCAGAAAACAGAAGTAGGAAGCGCGCCGCCCACCTCAATCAGCGACGCTTACAAGTTACCAGTCAGAACCCAAATTAAGGGCATTATAAGGTGGAAATTGTTGATGCGACTTGCGGTTGTTTTTTTCCGGTTGTCTTGAAAACAAAGTAAAGTGGGAAGTGGATGGACACTAGTTTTGGTAGGGTCCCCTCCCAACAGCGGAAAGTCATTCAACTGGAGCTTTGGAAAAAAATAAAGTCATTCAACTGGACAAAAGAAAAGGAAGGAATATGAAAGAAGACAAAAAAAAGAATGGTAGAGATAGGGAAGTTCTGCCCATCTTCCGCCCCTTAACGTCCCCTTCCCTGGCTTCTTCCCCCGCTCTCCTTCCAGGTTTTTTTGGTCCCCACGATCAAACGAAATGGAAAGCTTCTGGCATCGCTGGTCACCCCAACCTAAAATGAGCTTTTTCAAAAATAAATAATTAAATAATGATGTTTTTTATTTGTTTAAAAATAAAACTATTTTTTAAAGAGGAATTTAGAGAGAAGTGATAAATTAAGATCTTTGGTGCAGACGTGAGAGAGGAGTCCGAATTTAGAGCACATAACCGCGCGCAAAATTTTGTCCATGTTGGTCACTTGAAGCGCATGTGACACAAGCCAAAGGTAGAAGACTAAAAATAACCGATTCAAGTTAGTTACGTTCTACAGGCCCTTTAGTTAACCACCGAAGAGGATTTTTTGTTCACTCATTGGTGTCCCAAATTGGACTTGTGAGAGAGTATACTGATTTTGTGTTAATGGAGTGAGTGACCTTGTTCAGTTCTTTAAACCCTTCCGTTTACTGTTCGATTTGTTATTGTCAATCAATCAGTCTTGTAATAGGAGGATTCTTGTTTGTTGGCTTGGGTATTGGACTTCCACTCTTGAGTTTTTCCGTTAGCCCCAATTGCCACGTTCACGCTATTTAGTTGTGTTGTGCAACTTAGGGTTGTGTTTGCATATATTTCGTATGTGTTTCATTTTGGTTTCGTAATAGCCTAGAGTTTTAGTTGTTTGGCGTGATATTTTCGGCATACCTTGATAGCCCTAGATGAGCCCTCTAGCTTTCCCCACTTTTTGTCTTTTTCCTCTCCCATTTTCCCCTTCCATGCTTGTTTCCGGCTCTCAATGCCTCGATGTTGAGGTGAGCCTTAGATGAGCCCTAGAAGATATTTCAACCCATCCCTACTTTTCCTTCCTTTCTCTCCCATTTTCCCTTTCGAGACTCGATTCTGGCTCTCAATGCTGCAGCACTGAGGTGTCAGAGCTGCGGTGCGGGTGGGGTGCATGTGTGGCTTTCTACACGCGTGCTTAGCGCCGCATCGCTCATAGTGTCGTGGGCAGGGTTTGCTAAAACTCTTCTCCCCACCTCTTTTTCATCATTTCTCCCCTCACCTCTCCCTTGGTTGCTGCCACCACTCCTCCGCCCTCCTCTCCTTCTCCCAACCCTCTCCTCCTCTTTCCTCACCCCCACCTCGTCCTCCTCTTCCCCTTCTCCTCATCCTTCCTTCCTCTTCTTCCCTTGCGAGGTACATCTCCTTCCTCTTTTTCTTTTATTTTTGGGTATGATCATGATATGGTTGCATGTAGATTTTTCTATTTGGGCATGTAGGTGTGTATATCATCATCACTAGTAGATCTAATAATTTCCTTATTGTTTGTGTGTTAAAATTTTAATTTTTATTAAAAAGATGTGTTTTGCTAATAAAATATAATAAAATACTCATTTGTAATCAAGGTTATAAATTTTATCAACTAATATACCTAATGACAGTCATAACAAGAAAAAGACTAAAACCTCATAAATTTTTGTAGCATTTAGGTAACCTCATTTTGCATGCTAAATTGATTAATTAATTAATTAGTTATAATAATAATATTTGATCTTGTATTTGATTTTAAAATGAACACAATGTGAAAACCTTAAGTAAACATTTATAACCGGCTTAGTTATTTGAATTAACTAAATGTAGTAAGATTATTTTAATAATGATAATCTTTGATTTATGGTCACGAGTTTGAGTTAGACTGACATCTTTCAAGTTATTCATATTTAAAGTCACTACGATAAAATTATCATCGGTAATTAATTGACCTGATAGCTTATGTTACTTTTCATGATTTTACCAAGATTATAATCTCGATCAACTTGACAAGTATTTTAAGTTAAGCTACCTAGAATTTCCTGGGTATTTTGATATCTAATATTAGCTCAAAATATGTAGGTTAAATATTGAAATTTATCTCATAATGAACCAAAATCTCAGTCCTGACATCTTGATTTAGTTTTACATGAATCATGTGCAGTTATCATGATGATGCTCAATATAAAATGATGAGTATGATGTGATGTTTAATTTCCTCCTCTCCTTGCATATTATGTCATTTTACTGTATATATGATTGTCTTCATGTCATTGCACACATATAACATACAAAGTTTAAGTAGTAGTCGCATTTGCTAGGCCATGTGGAGCAAAGCTAGTCAAGCTAGGATGTAAAGCTTGCCTCACATGGACCCGTCAAGACTCCTCTCTACTTGATCTGCTGATTGAATCAATGTTGTTTTGACTTTATATTGTAGGACGTAGTTAGTGATATTTTATGGGATTCCACTACCTACAGAATATTTAACTAATTTTTTAGATTAATAAAACTTCAAGGTTGAGATTCCCTGATGTGAATTTTAAAAAGATTCAACTCAAAAGTTGCATTTTCACTATTTATTAAACTCTTCCTAAGCCTTATCCTTATTATATAATTTTTGGATTTTATGTACGCATGATGAATAGAAACGTGATGCTCATTTCGCTCGATACCCACATGTGGTGCTCTATTTGGTGGTTAGTATGTAATACCCCAATTTCGGTTCACCTAAGAACTGAATCAGAAATGTTACGATTGAGTCAAGTCATGTTTAAAACTGTTAATTGGTAAGACTTGATTAATAAAAGATCGAAACAACCAGCTTGGCGTAATAAGAATGGAAGACATTAGTAATTATGCGTTAAAATACATCAAATATAAGTAAAAGCATGAAAGAAAATAAAAGCGTTGAGTTCAAGTGTGTGTAGTATTTATCTTTCCTCCCGCCGAATATCAGTAATGAATATTACTAGTCCAAAGAATAACTAGTACAAATTGGCAAGTGGAATCTGATATTCCACGAGAAAGAAAACAATATACATATCATCTATGTGAACTCTCAAAGGGCATTAATCAGGAGCCGTCAGCCTCGGCTTGACAGCATCCCATTTTGACTTGTCAAATGCTTCCACATTTTCTCATTTTCTTTTATGTTCCTCCGAACTACCAGTATATCTTAAAGCCCTCTATATCCTTCGTATAACTCATAGCCTTGAGTATGAAGGCCGAGTACTCTTAGGTAGTCACCTTCAGTACCCTTTTAACTAAATGTTCAGAGCGTGTGTTGTACCAAATAATACCCGTAAATATCCATGTTCTTTAGGTGTGAGGAAACTCAAACGTAGAGTTGTCCGGATCCCTCAGGAATGAAATAACCCCTTCACCAATCCAAAGCCTGCTTTGACCGGCACATACGGTACGTGCGAGTCAATTTCACCATCTCTCGTCTCACTAAAAATTCGATAAAATTATATATAGGCCTGAGAATGGAATTATATACATAGGCCTGAAGGCAACTTGCCGTGGATCTTCTTTTCAAAATCAAACTCAAGAGATCTCATTCTCGAAATTTATTAATAATGAAAGTAAGTTATATTTAAATGACCCATGTTAAGTGGGGTCTCTACTAAAGTAGCCACTAAACACGTTTAGCAATCTAGAAATCAAATCAAAGATAAAACATATTGATAAAAACTTAGAAGAGTCCTAATGGACTTGTGGTCCAAGCTCCAAGCATGACGTCTCATCTATGGCGAGCTCGAACTCTAAAACCTACGTCGAAGCTCACTACTAAATAATATACTAACAACTCTATATTGTACATGCTTGTAGTGTGTGCTCATATCATTAATACAGCCTAATAAAGAAAACATTGCTAAATAAACCTACAACTAAACATTTAGCACGTAAAGCGAGATATAATAAAGAAAATAGCTAATATATAAATAAATAAATACACTCATGAATAAATAGATGAATAATAAATACATGAAAATAAATAATACTCTAATCATAAAATAATAATATAGTTATGCTATATAAATACAATGCTAACATGAGTATATAGCAACGTATACTCGTGTTAGTAAACGTATAAATAAATAAATAATTTAATAAGTAGGTAAATAAAAAAATTGTTAATATTAATTAATCAAGAATAATAATACAAAAGTTGTCTAAATGGCTTGAAGCTAGTAGTGTATCCATCCTGTCCAAAGTTTAATATAATGGGCCCTGAAGGTATCTCTTCAAAAGAGGTTAACCGAAGTTGAAAATATATAGTCAATTCTTACTTGTAAACAAGATCTTGCCCTTAGATATAAAACTAAATTAAGGGATCTCACAATTAGGGTGGGTGCCGACATCCAAATTTGTTCGTCCGTCCGACGTCTGAAGCATGTCCGACCGAATTCGACTGAATTAAAACAAACCAAACATAGACGTTTTTTTGTCCGACCGACCGACCGAGTGTCCGATATTTTATATCAATAATATAATGTCTCCAACATTTGTAAGACTAATATTATAGTTACATACATATAAAAAGGATAAAAGTCACTCTTATATTTAGGAATTTAGAACTATACATTCACATTAATAATCATGTCAAACCACTTACAATTTAATTAACATGCTCTCAATTTTTAAACTCAAACTAAAGACAATCAATGTATAGAAACTTTAAAATAATCATTGACATCAAAATGTAGTCCAATTTTATATATATTTCAAAGATAAAATATTCTAATAATTGATTCTTCATCTAGCTTACCTACATGAAAAAAATAGAAAAAGTTAATTACTCATGTTTTATATCCTCTTTATTTTGAAATTAGGATATTTTCCTTCAATATATTTCTATAAATGAGTAGTTTCATAACTTTCAGTTCTTTCAAACTTCTTTTCATAATAACGACAAATAGGAGATGTTCCATTCTTCTAATATTTTCTATTAAAATACGTGCATACACCGGATGCTATTTTTCTCTTTTTTGATAATGTACTATCCATAGATTTTCCTTCTTTAGCAATCAAATTTTTGCTATCTTTTTACCTCCACTTTGTTCATTTACATTTAATAATGAACTTGTATGATCCATCTTTTAAAAAAAATCACATTACAAATATAATGTAAAACCCACAATCTGAGTCAGGGTTTTATGCTTATAAACCGATCGGTTCAAACGTCGATTCAAGTCAAGTATGTCTTAGAATATGTGTACTTAGCCGATGCTAGTCGCTTGTATGAGTCATGAGAGTCGTGCGTACCTAAGTATATGATGATAATGTTATGAACACAATAGAAAAGAATAAGTTATTAGAATAGATGAGAGTATGTTAGTTATTTTTTTATTTTTATATATAGTGGATCGTGGAATTAGTTTTAAGCTGTTTACTGCGTTAAGACGCGTTATGAGGAATTTGGGTGGGTTGTTAGTTATAGAGCATGTCGTTATGATGTTGTAGTGTTTGTTTTATTTTATGGGATTTTTTTATAAAATTATTTTGAGTTGTTTATTATTATTGACTCGAGACGGAGTCAAGTCAAATCTTGTTTACGATATTGCCATCGATCAACCTGCCAACCCTTTTTCTCTACCCCATCCAAACCCTTGCTACGCCGCCCCCTTTTGCTTGTCGTTGCTGCCAATTGTCACCGCTAGGTCTCTGCCACGACGTTGTCGTGATGCCCCAACTGCTCCGGCTGTCGCCCGACCTTCACTATACCGCGCCTAGGGACCGCTAATTCTACCACTGGCGACCATCATTGCAGCTGTCTAGTCACCGCTTTGACATTGCCGACCCTCCCACAACCTTCCCCGACAAGAGCGGAGCCCATCGTAGCCCAGGCCAGCCAGATCTAGTCACCCACCACTGGCCACCTTTGTTTAACCATTTTCTGCCAAGCCGCCACCTCTGCCCAGCACGTCGACGTAGTAGATGCATCGGGCTCGCCAAGCCAGTTCCAGCTGAGGGGTTTCGCTGTAGCACAAAGTGGCAAATGCAAGAGGAAAAGGAGGCCGTCTGTAGGCAATGGTAGAGGGCATGCAGGTTTCACGTCGCGCAGTCGCAGAGTGATTCTGTGGCGGTGCAGAGGAGTTTGCCTCTACTGGCTATGGTTTTTTAAAGAAAATATGGTAATTTTGAACTGTTCGTGGACATTTCTTGGGCCCGCCGGACAATTTGGTGTCCAAAGTCGGTCGGACAAATTTTGTTTGACGAAATTTCGGACAGACGTGGATAATAGTTTGTCTGATGTCGGTCCGACCGATGCCCACCCCTACTCACAATCCACCCACCTTAGAAAATTTCATCATTGAAATTCCTACACTTGGCTTGTAGCTAGCTTTAGCCCACACCCTTCTTTTTGGTCTGTGATCAACAGCCTAACCAACGTCCCTAGTCCATCCCACCATTCAACATGGAACCATATTACTCTGATACCATCTCTAACGATGCACCCCAAAGTACAAATGAATAGGCCTAAGTCATCTCTTAAAAAGTAGTTAACTGAAGTTGAATGTCAAAAATTTTATTATCACTTATAAATATGATCTTACCCCAGTATGTATTAGATGTGAGATTAAGTTAAGGGATCTCACAAGTGAGATCTAATCAAATGCAAGTAACTTCGTCCCACAATCATAAAACAAAACT
>JAURVB010011252.1:0-108793 GCA_033002965.1 Piper betle | reverse complement strand
GACATGTATAAAGAAAGGCAGGCATTTTATTCCGTGAATCATATGGTTAATTCTCTATGTTTTTGTCTGTGAATAACTTGTATACATTCTCAACTCTTGTTCTTAGTTCATGAATTGTATATCGTGTCTTCTGGTGTCTACATTAATGACTCCACATTTTGTTCAGATTAAGTACACTGTTCAGTTTAAGTACCTACAGAACTAAATCGGATGCTTATTTATGTATAGTCAGAAATAACTGGACATGTTTGTTTTTTCTCTGCGAGGAGATATCTTTTGTTCTTAGATGGTAGATTGTAATTGCCTACTTGGAATTTTCTTTTTGGGAAATCCACCTGGGAGTTCACAGTACACCAGCTTATCTGGGCATTCTGTGTCCCAGTAGATGCCGTCCCTGACATGTAGCAAAGATTTGGGAAGAAACAAATGGCTTTTAGCAAGCTTAGGAGGCATCTGAGATCAATAAACTCCATCTCTCCAACAGCTAATTAACCCGCTTCTTAAGAGTAGAAGTATCCTTAAAGAATTTGTAAGAGCAAGAAGTGTTTCATGCTACAATCATATATATATATAGCTCAAGTTATCCCATTTTGATACCTGCCGTCCAATTACAAAAATGACTTAAATTAAATCTTCAAAAAATAAAAAAAATTTAAAAAATAGGGAGAACAATGGTGATGGCTGATTTGACTTTCGAGGCCAAATCCGGCTGCCCCTGCCCGGATCTCGCCGTTGATAGTCGGAACTCCTCAATTGAATCTCACCGTTAGTAGCTAAAATAGCCTATAATTTTTTTCTATATGTGGTCATTCTGGCCACTGAGTACCTAATCTGGCTATATGGTTGGATTGCCCCCGATGACGATGGCCGTCAATAAAAGATGGGAGGTTTATTTTTATTTTTTTGAGATCTAACTTAGATTATCCTTATAATTGGACAACCCATATTAAACGGGCTTAAAAAAAGCACTCCAACCTCTATATATATATATATAACTAAAGATAAGTTTCATGGCTTTCATCATCTTTACATCCAACTTCTCATAATCCCAAAAATACAAGAAAAGAAATATTGCCCACTTGTCGAAGTCAATCTTGATTAATTAAGCTGCAAAGTTAAATAAATAAGTAATTATGTTGTGATCTAAATAGTTTTTATTATATGTATTAGTTAGGATTTAGGAGCAGACTTTAAAATCATGAAATGCAATGAGCTCCTCTAAATCTTCTCTTGTGGGTTTCTTTGTGAGTGGTAGGCTACTTTTTTTGTTTTAGGTAACATTCAACGATATTGATAAATTTTAGAAGCAATTTTGAGGTTGAACCTAAAGCTCATGTCGAATGGCACTCTCTACAGCTGTTCTTGTTGTATATTTAAAATGTAGAATATTCATATAAAATTTCAGTTAAACTACGAACAATTGAACGAAGTACTGATTGCCAAAACTGTATTAATGGTTTAACAGTCAGAAATGAAGAAAGCTTTGTTGGTGAATAGCTTGCAAAAGTTGAAGCCTAAATTAATTGTACACAACGTGTTAATGGAGGGGAAATGACTGGCAACTATCACGAACACTTGGCCTTCATTATCAACCAGACATCCAGAACTATGCTAAAGTTTTTTTTTTGCCAGACAAACGTAAAAGAGTTTCTACTGTGAGTAGAGATAATTGGCAGTGTCTACTCCGGGTAAAAATGGCTGTTATATGTCAATATATTATAAGCATGAGGTATAACTAGAACTATGCTTAAGTTGAGACCATCAACTTCTTAAGCATCTTCACTAAATTACTTAAATAACTTCACACACGACCTCACCTTCGCCTATATAATATATAATTATCATAACTAAATAAGAACCAAGCTCAAATCAGATCTGAAACTTGGTGGAATCGAACTATTGCAGCTCGGGAATGCATTTCGTTTGGTTTTAGATTCACTTCATACTCGTTGCTTTACTATTCAGCTAAACAAAACTTGAAATTTTGTAAAAGGGGAATAAATCATATCTTTAAATATAGCTAACCAAATTTAAGATCTTTAACTACACCCCACTAGTATACTTAAATGTTTTCCTAATATATATTTTTTATTTCGGACTATCCTAAAATACATTTAAAAAAAAATTGTATCTTATGTGCACGCCTTGTAACTCCACCATGACAGGCTCAAAATGGAGCTGCATGTTTAGACCAAAAAAAAGCAAAATCTACATGTCACGATATATTTGGAATTATGCCAATAAATAAATAAATATTCATTTTAAGCTTTAAATCAATTAGAATCCAAAGCTTTTATTTTCAGGCAACAAGCATTCAATGCTTTTTACCGCAAGGAACACAGCACCCCATCGAGGATTTTTCTGACCTTCTGTGCCAGTAAAATAAGTAAAAAAGAAGCCAATAAGACGGAGAAACGTACAGTCGCTGTTTTAAAGATTGACATTTTAATTATCTTGGCAACAATCTGCACGGCGGTCAGAAGGGAATCATCGGGAATCACGTAGACTGAACCGTCAAACGTCAAAAGGATTATGAGAAGATCTGACTCTGTCCCTCTTCTGTACCTGCCCCTAAAACACAATGGAACTACTAACTTTGCCATCCTAGTGCAGGGCCGAAACGAGTTGGTCCGCCCTCCCCAACGAGTACTAAACCCGAACCCACATCTTCATTTGTTTCTTTTTTTTTCTTTTCTCAACGTCGTGTAATTATATTAAAGAATAAAGCGGGGAGTAATGGGCATGTCCCGGGTTGCACGAATCGGCCGATTCCGAGTGGAATCGGCCGATTTAAATCGGATCGGCAGCGCGCCGATCCGATTTCGGGGCCGAATCGGGCTCAGAATCGAGCGATTTCGCCCGATTCCGACGATTTAACTCGGAATCGGAATCGGCCGATTTAAATCGGAATCGGTTTTTAATAAATTACTAAAATACCCTAGGTATGATTTTTATTAAATTATTTAAGCATGGGTAAAATAGTAATTTAGATTTTAAAAACCTAAAATCATACCCATCTCCCCCCGCTTCCGCCGTCGCGCTCGCTCCGCCGCCCTCCGCCGCGCTTCCGCCGTCCGACCTCAGCTCCGCCCGACCTTCCGACCACGCCACCGCCGTCCGACCTCAGCTCCGCCCGACCTGCGGAGTGTGCTGTGGAGCGCAAAGGCGAGGAGTTCGGGTGGAATCGACGGCCGCCCTCCGCCGCCCGACCTTCCGACCTCAGCTCCGCCCGCCGCCGCCCTGTTTCCGCCTCCGCCGTGCGTCCCCGACTCCGGGCTCGCCGCCGGCGGGGGTAAAGAGTGGAGGGTGGCATTCTCGTAATTAAAAGTTGACTCGAGTCTAACTCGAGTCAAAAATAATAATTAATTCTAAATAATTTTAAAAAAATCTTAAAAAATATTTAAAAATATCATAAACTATAATACACAGAATAATATCAAAATAACATCAATACCTAATTTTAATATATTTATATTATGAATTGTCAAATTGTTATATATGACCGATTAAATTAATTTGGACCGATTCAACAGAACCGATTCCTGGCCGATTCAGATTGATTCTGATTCCGATTCCGATTCCGACTCCCTGGAAAACCGATTCCGATTCCAATTCCGATTCATGCAACCATGGGCATGCCCCAGTGTATAAGTACGTTGAAAAGATGGAAGCCTAAATTTGACAAATAAAAGACAATTAATTTTTTGATAAATTTATATTTTAATCTAATATTTATAAACTTCTTATTTTTATACCTTTGAATGATTTTCCTTAAATCCGACTTACTCGCGAACCAAATCGGAATATTATGGGTCATGCAATTAAGTCTACTAATTTGAACCTAATATGAATGGATCTTCTCTACGTGTCTTAAAATAAAAAATAAATCTCATAACGTATGAATGAGATGCAAGGAACTCTAAGAGGATACTACGTACACGACATAACAAATTATTAACATAAAAAAATAATTACGATAAAATCAATAAAATTTTTAACACTAAACATACAGAGTTTCCTCTTAAAGTATAATAAGGAGCCAACATGTCAAAATAATAATATATGAATATATCTCATCCCACCGTACAAAATATTTCATTTCATTTCATATCCTAGCATTCACCGTAATAATATAGAAGACATAAATTGGAGTCTAGACGCCTCTATGTATCAGATTTGTCATAATAATTTATCATATTCATAAATAGGTCTTGACCCATTTTGCTTATCTCATCTATTCTAGTGGTCACAATATTCTCAACAAAATCGTTTCAATATTATACAACATGTCACATCATAATATATTATAAACAAAATTATATATATATACACACACATACGTCACTAATGAGTGTTATTTATTCAAAAATAAATATATATCAAACCGACAAATAATACATACCTCTCATTTTGAAGGAAACCATATATACCTTCTAATGAACTTCATAAGGGCATTTATGAGGGAGCCACCGGGTTGTGGATTCCATAGCATCTTGAGTTGACTGGTCTGAGAAGCCTTTTTTAGCATTTTCTTTTTTCTATCCCTTGGGACTACTAATATATCTTAAGTCCTCTTTTGTGTAGCATTTTCTTTTTTTCTATCCCTTGGGACTACTAATATATCTTAAGTCCTCTTTTGTTCTCTATATATCTCCTTGTGCTAAGCATGAAGGCCTGGTACTCTCCGACAGTCGTTTTTAGTACCATTTGAACTACATATTCGGATATGAGTTATACTAAACAGTATATGTAGACCTCCACGTTTCTTCGGATATGACGAAGCTCAAAACGTGGAGTTATCAGGATTCCTCATGAATGAAATAACCCTGTCACTAATCCAAAGTCCATTATGAGTGGCATGTGCATCCGCTCATAATGCATGTGAGCCGGTCTCACTATCTCTTGTTTCACTGAAAACTTGATAAAATTATATATAGGTTTGAGAAGGGATTTAATATTATAAGCTCGAAGGCAACTTACTGTGAATTTTGTTTTCAAAATCAAACTCGAGAGATTTCATTATCGAGGATTATTAATCCGAAAAACAATCGTCCAAATGACCTATGCTAAGTGGGTTCTAATAAAATACCACTTAACACGTCCTACAACAATAAAGTATACCACAATAGAATAAAGTGAAAAAAGAAACGAGTTTTAAACGGATCTAGTAGAAGCTCTAAGCAAGGTTTTGCGCATAGACAACGAACTCTTACTCCGTACCTACACATTAAAACTAAACAATAATACCTACGCTAATTGTATGATGCGTGTATGAAATAGGTGCATGTGAATCATTACAAAATTATAAATACTATAATTATTAACATTTATATCAAGTAATTAACAAATGAATTAAACTAACAAATTAACACTTTAAGATTTTTTGTCATTACTTTTAACTAAGTGACTACAACACAATTTTTGAATTTATCATCATTTCACGTCAATCCTCGATTAAATTAAATTAATAATCCTAATGATGATATTTTTTATTTAATTAGCTCAATAATCCTACTTATGATATTTTACCCTTAATTATGTTTACTAATCCTAAATATGCTATTCCATATCAAGGAAAGGTGAAGAGGGAAAGGGCTTGGTTGGGAAGGGAATTGGAGCAACAGCGGCAACCGGTGGCGGCACGTTGATGGTGTCGATCAGAAATGGCAAGAAGGGGCGGCAGCTAACAAAGGTAGGGGAAGAGAAGAAAGACGAACAAGGAGGTTGGACGGCGCCGTTGTTGGCGGCGGCGGTCGCCGGAACAAGGCGAGGTGGGGGCCAGCTGGTAGGGTAGGGACGCGGGGAAGGTGAGGGGGTAGTTGTCATGGACTCAAATTAATAATAATAAATAAATTTTAAAAAATATAAAATAAAATATAATAAAATACTATGAAATAAAATAATTGAATCCTAATTAAAATGAAATACTTCGAGCATACTAATTTGTCCAAAAATAATAAATAATGTGTTCTAACATGGACGACAATCTAAATCTAATTTTATGATATACTAAAAAATTTTAAAAAAATTGAGCGTACTCTCGTATAACTCATTTTGTTATTCTTTTACTGGCGTTATCATTATATATTTGAATATATATGACTTTTACGACTCATAATATACGGTCGGCCCCGACTTAGTATGTGTGTTTTAAAACTGACTCGAATAAAAATAATAGTCAAATTAATCGATTTTTACTATAAACCTTTAATTTGAGTTGTGAGTTTTACAATGATATGTAAAGTAAAAGTTGCAGTAACTGGATTAAAATTAATATATATCTTATGATTACTGTTTTTATAAAAAGTCATTTTGAAAAAATTCTAAAAAAATACGAATTTCTAACTTAAAAAATAAATAGTTTTCTGTTAATTAAAAATTATATAGCAGTACCAACTCACAAAAAATTGAAAATTTGATTTTCAAACCCAATAATTACAATAAATATGATTACAACCATTATAGATAAAAGAAATGGTCTTCAGATCGGAATCATTTTTTATTATATAAAAAACTTCACAACTTCTCTAAAAAATTTTAATACCTCTTATAATTATGACCTTCTCTATATTTATTTACCTACGTCTATTTACGGTTGGCCTACACAATATATTGTTTTTATTCGTTAAAAATATTTTATTGATTTGAATCGTATGTATTTTATTATAGAAATATTATCATAGTACGAACAAAGATTTATAATTTTTTTAATTTTCTTTTAATAGCAAAGGCCGTCCTTGGTCCTACTATCCAATTTCTACCCAACTCCCAATCCCAAGCTGGTTCCTCACCTGCAACTTCTGGTTTTTATTTTACTTTAGCAAAAAAATTAAAAGGGGAAATATAATAAATTATCACATTTCAAAGTTTTCTTTAAAAAATAACTAAGTTTATAAAATTATATCAGAAATAAGTATTTTAAATTTTTTATATTAATTATGATCAAATTTTATTATGTTTTAAATAATGATAAAAATACCCATAGTTTTATTTTTATTAATATCAAAATATATAATAGATAAAACTTATAATTTTTTACTAATTTATATATATAAATAAAAAAATAATTAATAAATATTAAATAGAATGTAAAACTATATTATTGATGAGCTAAAAAAGCGAAAAATATATTTTGTTAAATTTTGGATAATTAAAAAAAATAAATTTTAGGCCATCAAATATATATATATATATATATATATTTAGATGTTTAAAATTTTAATTTAAAATTGTCACATTTCATTAAAAATTAAAATATTTGTTTTATCTAACATATTTTTATTATGAATATTTTTTAAAATAAATATTATTTATTATATAAAACACATAAAAATATGTTTAAGAAAATTCAAAATTAGATTAACGGTATTTATATAAATAAAATAAATATTATATGTAAAATAATCTTGAGATTATGAATTGGATTTGAAATAAAAATTCGCGATCTTCCCGTATCTAATATAAATTTAAAATTTTGGTTATTTATAATAAAAAATATTAAAATTTATGTATTTATAATATTTTCTCAAAATAAAAAACTGATCAACCCGACTCGGTCCGAAGTTTTGCCCACGACCCGACAGCGGCAAAAGCGTCAACCTGTAACTCCGAGTCCGACGGCGCTGTCTTCCCCGCCGGCGGCCATGAAACCTGCATACTCCCCTTCCCTCTTCCCGAGAAGAAAACTCACACTTTTCCGATCCCACTTCGACTACTGCCACGAACATCCCCTGGCCGTCACATCAACCGTCGATGGCGTGACCGTCGTCGCCGGCGGCAGCAGCTGATAGCACCTACTACCCTGCTCTGCCGCATCGATCTCTTCCAAGAGGGCGAAGCCAGTCCCCTGTCGCTGTTTCATGGATTTCGAAATGATCCGAAGTCCTATCGTCTCTCAGGTGCTCCTCTTTTTCTCTCTCTTTCGATTTACTAAGATCTCTGATCTGTCGCTTTCACTTTGCTGGGTCTTGCCCAGATTCGGGTAATTATTCGCTCTCTTGGTCGTTTTACGTCGTCGTCCTTGCTTTCGCTTTTGAGCTTCTGTGATTAATGGAGCGAAGTTTTTTTTATGGTTTTCGGTAGGGTGGTGGGTTGTCGCGGGGAAAGCTGAGGAGCATGCTGCTTGGGGCGGAGAAGAGGCAGAAAGAGGATGAGGAGCTTCAGTCTGTTATTTCTTCCACTGTTGATGCGGCCGAAACTGGTGAGCTTGTGTCTTCGTGTGGATAATCGAAATATGAGGAAGAAATGTGCCTTGGTTGAGATCATCATCATATTTTGTAGAAGACGGATGGGAGGTCGATTTCATATCCGTTTTGGCAGATGATATATTTGTTAAGGGATCATAAAGAAGATGTTGCGATCGCTTATTAGATTTATTTGCGACACTTGTGTGACTGATTAAAGGTGGTGCTTTCCCTTTCCTCTCTCTGATTTTTTTGGCTTGTGTTAGCTGCATAAAGTATCTCTTCGGGAGCACGTATTATCTAGAAGAGATTTTAACAGCTATTTGTTGTTTTTCCACCTGGTTACAACTCTTTGTCAAGGTTTCTTTCATACAAAATTTACATTTAATATTTCAGGAATTAGAAAATGCAAATTTCATCTCTAATGTTAGTCCAGGTGCTATATTGAAACATCGGGTAGTTGTCATCAAATGAGCGTCAAACTCAAACGTTGTCTAATCAATGCCTCTGCCTGTATTTTGAAAAAAGAAAATTTCTACTCCTTCGAGTCACATTTTATAAACTTTGGCTTTTGAATAAAAACATCTCAACTTTTTTACCACGCAAAAAAGGAGGAAAAAAAGTCGAGTCTGACGTTGCCTTATGTTGGCTTTCATGAGTAATCCATGAGTTTGAATGGTCAAGTCGTTTCTATTTGTGACTGTGATTACTCCATATAAATAAATATATAGTTCGTGTTATTTGACTTCTAAATGCAGAGACTGGCACTAAGATGTTTTTGTAAGAGTGCAGATATTTAGGCGCACATATATTGTATAATCATACATGCATATCCAAAGATAATGTATCGTTTAGTCATGGAGAAATATGGGGCCATGGCTTGTCCAAATGAAAAGTAGTTCGAACTATTCGATGACAATAGTTGAAATTGTTGCTTCCCTTTTCAGGTGTTAGTTATTCAGAAGATTTTAAAGATGTTGTCGAGTGCTCAAGTTCCAAAAATTCTCAGACGAATAGCGACCATAAAATGAGGGAGTACACTGTTGCAAATTCTAGACTCATATGTGAGGAGGATTCATTAACAGTGAGCTGCGAACAAGATAATGCAAGTGTCTCGTCTTCAAATTTTGAATTCAGAAGGCAGAGAGAGTTACACACAGAGCCCCGCTCACTCCATTCTCTAAACCAGCACCTTCAAAGTGGGATGATGCCCAGAAGAGGATTGCCAGCCCCACTTCCAATCGAACAAAGAGTGGGCAGGCTCAACTACAGCAAGTCAGCCGAGCGCGAAAAGGTACTCTTGGATATGCAAATCAGCATATTAGCTCCAAGATTGTGGTTGAAATCCCTGAACAGAAGTTTGAAGAAACAGAAACCAAGAGGATTGATTTCAACCAAACTAAGAAAGATGTTGGAGGGCAAATAATTATTTCTTATGTTTCAGACCATTATCCTGTTGCAGATATATTTGCAGTTGCCAGTTCAACAGGTATGCATTTTCTTAAAAAACATTAAATTTCCTGATGACTCTATTTAGACAAAGTTATCATGTCGTTGAATTAAGTTGAAGCCTCTTCTTTAACTATCCAAACTCTTGTTGCAAGAGTTTACCTGATATGTGTTTTGACGAATTTATTGTTCATTGAAAAAGTATAATTTATTGGCATAAAAGAATAAGCGAGAGATAGCCTTACACGAATATGATCTGCTTATATGAAAGTTGGTTTTTTCCACCCATTCAATTGGGATATCCCCCCTCCTGTGGTGCTTACTTCTGCTTGGTTCCATGAAAGTAGCACATTTTTAGTGGGTGTTAGCAACTTGCCAATCGGCGTTATTTTTGTTAGTGACAGAAAGTCATTACCTAACATGAAAGTTACTTGTGACATGCCCTTATCAAGGGCGTTGTGCATCTTATAGGCATTTCAGTGGATTTTAGTTCTATTTTTTGCATGAAAATTGGTATGTTATACTGAGTGTTTTTATTCTTTTTGAGCTTATAGTTAGTCTCAGTCAGCATGATTCATCCATATCTAGTCACGGTGCTACAACTTTTGTCCCGGTACCATCAATAGTTAGATCTGTGTCGATGAGAGACATGGCGACAGAAATGACTCCAATTCCTAGCCAAGAACCTTCGAGGACTGGCACCCGTAAGACCTGCCACACCACTGCGGAGTCCCAATTCTTCAAGGCCAGCAACCCCTGAAAGAGGAGCCACGGCATCTTCTCCTGTGGATAACCAAGTAAATTTGAACAGGGCAGAGCTTTCTGACATGGAACTTCATCTGAAAACAAGGCGTGAAATCTTGGCACTTCGCTGAAGACCTTCAACACTGACCTTTCAGTTCCAGCTAAAACTGTTATTGAAACTCGTGCTTCAGCATGGGAAGAGGCTGAAAAGGCCAAACACATTGCCAGGTTGTAATGCTTAGAGTCCTAAACAGTGAACATATTTCTTGTTCTGTACTTTCATGTTTACGAGCAAGGCATTTTTGCTTGCCTTTTCAACTGGTTAGGAATCTAATTAATTATGTTTCATTCAGATACAAAAGAGCAGAGATGAAAATACAAGCATGGGAAAATCACCTGAAGGCAAAAGCTGAAGCTGAAATGTGGAAAATGGAGGTAATACATGAGATTTATAATAAGTAAATAGTTTTGGATCATGACATATGCATGTTTAACTGTGCTTTGATGGATTTGCTGGAAATTCTGCTTTAATTTGTTGCATCAATTGGTCAGAATGCATCCTCATTAAAAAAAATATTAAAAAATGTGTGATCAGACAAAATTAATGAATGAACATATTCATTGATTGAATTGCTTAGGCCAGGTGATTATTTTGGGCCTCAAGCCGCACAATAAAATTGTGGTAGATTTTCTTTTGCCTGAGAAGGCAAATGTTTAGTATCACACACACCGACCCAATTTATAGAGTTATTGCGGGGTATTTTTTCAACATCATAGAGTTATTACGGTACTGGTTACTACTCTTAATAAAAACATCCAAGGGAGGAGGGTTGAGAGCTCGCTCCAGGATAGAATCAAAATCATATCTCTCATTGTCCCTAACTAATGAGGCACGCCCGCCCGGACACGGTAATTTTAGTTCGTTAGAATTCATCATTTTGCATGCCGGGTTTTCCTCATTTTGTGAAGTTTTAAAATTGAAGTTTGTTTACTCAGATTGAAATAGAAAGGATGAGTGCAAAAGAGCAGGAAAAACTAGTAAACAAAATAGCAGCAATTAGACATAAAGCTGAAGAAAAGAGAGCAGCAGCTGAAGAGAAGAGAAATAGGGAAGCAGCAAAAACAGAAGAGCAAGCAGAAGGCATTGGAAGAACCGGCAAAATCCCATTACGGTCTTGTTGTGCTTGGTGTTTGTGATTTTGAATTTTCAATATGAATCCTTCCCCAAACGATTGAAGACAACACATACAGGTTTTATGCGTGCATTACAAGATAACTGTCGAGGAATGGGCTAGCTGTGATCATGGAAACATTTTTTATGTTCTTTTTGTGAGGCGGTGAACATGTCATCAGTTATATCCCTCTATATACAAGGCAGTAAAGAAAGTTCCTTTTTTTATTCACGCTTGCATTTTCAAGTTTTGGTCCCGGTCGCCCTTGTGAGTTCCTATAGCAGAAGCACAACAAATCTCACCTTTTACCGAAGAGAAGTTTGGCAACCAAAACTCTTGTTACTACTCTCAAATCCATCGTTTGAGCATCACCCATACGTAGATTTATTAATTAATTGTCATCCACTTTCCAACTCAAAATTCAGAAGAAAAAAACATTCTGATCAATGCAAGTAAAATTGCAATTTTATAAGATCTTGTCTGCAAGAAGGTTATACATAAAAACAGGCTGAAGGTCTCATGAAACTTGGTTTCCAGTGACTGCCACACTCCCAAAAACCACCTGCTTAGTACCGCAGCGACAAGGGCCCTTGTTCAAATTCACTCCACATTGCAAACACATACCTTTACATGCAGGGTCGCAGACTTCGTCGATGGTGATCTCTACGTGTATGGTATCTCTGATCGGCTTGGAAATGTCGATCTGTTTCTCCTCCACCGGGAAATAGAGCTGGTCATCGAAGTCCACACAGTCCTCATCATCATCTTCCTCTTCCACCCCCTCCGAGCTCCTCCTCTTCACCTGGTCTCCGTAGAAGCTCCCCACAAACACATTATCCGAACCCTCAATTGGGTCTTGCAGTAATAGGAGCTGGAAATCGGAGAAGACGCATTTTGCCGCCGGCCCCCCACATCTTCCACATGGACCAAAAAAGAAAACGCAATTTTGCTCAGATTTGGAAAAAGCGTCCGATTTTGGGAGCAAAAGATGGAAAAGACGAGTACTTGTTGCAGGCGAGAGTGATGACGGTCTTGATGATCCCCTCCAACTTCAACCTCTTCTTCTTGCGGTAGACGTCCATAGATATCTGCACAGGGGTGCCCAAGGGAAGTCTTTGACGGCCTTGGTGACCCTAATCCCAAAAGAGGAAGCCCGCGTCTTGGAGAGTTCGGAGGAGAGCTTCTCCAACCCCAGGCTCTCCAGCGTCGTGCAGTACTCCAAGTGGGTGCCCAACGGGTCTCTCCTGTACACCACTGCGCCTTCCCACGGCGAGCCCTCATCGATCTCAAAGGATCGAAACGGCGAGGAGGAGGTGGCGGTGGAGGAGGAGCAAGAAATGGGGCTGCATCCGGAGCTCGGCGGCGAGGCGGAGATGGGAGAATTGGGGAAGGAGCGGGGGTCGGAAGGGGCGAAATGGTGGAAAGACGGTAGCTTTGGGTGTGAATTGGGGCGGCGAGAGGTGGAGAGATGGGAAGGGGCAGGGAGGGTGAGCTTGGTGTAGAAGACGGCCGCCATGGCCGGCGAGGTTGAGAGGCTGGGTCTCTGAGGAGGTTGGAGTAGGAAAAGATTTAGACGATTCGGACGGTTGTTTCGGACATGGTTTGATTGTTTACCCTTATATTACCCGGTACATGAAATTACGTAGAAAGGCTTCAAAGTTGTAAATTTACAAGAAGATATGAAATAGCAATTATGATCCTTCCAAGTGCTATGTGTATTCACCTTTAGTAAGTAGACATACAAGTGTATTCATATGATGATTATGTAGGTTAATGATATTTTTTAGTGATGAAATTGGTAATTTTAATAATTTTAGTTATTTTTATTACGTACAATATAAGACTAATTATAAATTTTAACAATTCCCTCGATATCATAAGAATTATTAATTTTATCGCTAGAAAATATCATGTATATATCAACATACCAATAGGGTGAGTAGTTTCATATTTGCTTCTTTGTTTATATTTGCAATCAGATAACATCAGACTGTACAAGGTACTATGAAGGGCAAAATAGTTAACATAAATATCTGGCTTCTTTGAATTGTGAATACCGAATGGTCACCGTTGTTTTTGTTTGATAAATTTGCAGTTATAAGACTCTTTTCCGTGAATTTTTTAAATATAAAACCTACAAATAACAAATATAATATCGTGAGCGATCGCGTGTACATCTATATATCAAGACAATAATATATACTTTCAAATCATTTATATATGTATAAAATCCTTCGTTGATTTTTCTCCCTCCTACAAGCGGAATAAAAATTTATTTGTTTTATATTAAGCTTGAACGGAGGAGAAGTTAGGAAGGCGAACGAATTGGTACATATTTTCTTGTGTTTTGTGAACTTAAACAAATATGAAAGAAAGTTGATAGAGAAATTAAGTTGAAGTACACACATCCAAACAGAGACCATTATTATTTATCATGAGATAATTTCCTGTTCAATAATGTATAAATAATAAATAGGAATTCAGTTCTCCAACATGAAGATTAATTGATCGCATGGCTAGGTTTTATGCTTCATATATGCTGACGTGAGGAACTTGGACAGAACCAATCCATAAGGTATCCTTTTTCTCATCAATTTCGGAGACAGAAGTCAATCTCCCTCCATCGGCACCCAACACTGATACTATAGTTCCCTCTTCATCTAACAATACGCCTTTGACAATGCTGTTGGGATCAGGCTTCTGATACTTTGAGTACTTGTTTGAGACATCACCCACCCTTGAAGGTGACTGTTCAATTGCGATCCAAAATTCGCCTCTTGAGTTCCTTCTTATGTTGTCTGGGTGCCTTGGGACTCTTGCAAATTCTTCGTGTATGCCTGCTTTGGCACCTTTGAGCCAATATCTTGTGATTTTTCCGGTTGTGGTTTCTGCCATTACTATAAACCTGTTATCCTTGCTTAAAGCAAGACCATTTGGAAACTTGAGACCACTCATCAAGATTTCCACGGTATTTTTCCTTGGGTCATATCTCAGCAATCTCCCTGTGTTGTCTCCTGTAATGACCACTAGTAAATTATCCCTACAACAAGATTAATTTGAGTAAAAGATCAGGTAGTCGTCTTGGGTATATATATATATGTATACAGTGAAAAAGTTTGCTAGCACAATATTATATGCTCTTATACCTTCTCTTAAATATTGTACTCGAGTCAGTAAAATAGATGAGTCCATCATCTTGGTTGATAACCAATGAGTTAGTGAAAGTGAGGTTGACACCCCCAGCAGTATTAGCAAGTAGAGTGGCAACGCCACCATGAGGGCCTACTTTTAATAAACCATAAGCCGAGTCTGCAATGTAGAGAAAGCCATCAGCCGGATTAAACTCCAATCCAAGGGGTCTGCCACATATATCTTCCCTAAAAGGATCTTGGGAGCCGTTGCAGTTTTGGGGCCTGTTAGAAAATTGCTTGTTAATTGAGCGACATTACAATCGTTGAAAGTGATGTTGGGGGCACGGTGCAGAGCAAAACGAATTGGCCTATCATCGTTGACTTCAATTTCGGGTCATACCTGTTTTTCGAGGGGACTGAAAAATCAACCCACTTTTGGCTCTTCGAGTCCCACCTTATGACCCTTCCATCAGATATCCCCGTGTAAGGGCCGCCGTGATTATTGTCAAACACCAAACTTTCTGGTCCTCTTGTGCCATTTGGAAGTGGCAATCTTCGATAGCTTGCTTGATCAGCAAATCCAACGATGCAAACAAGGCTCAAAAACCCATGTAGAAGAATGATCATGATCTCTACGCTTGTCTTCATTGTTTTCTTAATCGTGCGCACAGGAAAGGGCTGATATTACACACATGGTTGCACGAAAAAGATGTACGTAGTCATTAATTACTATTGTTCAATTGATCAAAACATTATGGTATATATAGGATATGTTATAGTCATGAAAACATGAGGCATTAATCCACTGAGAAAAAGAAAGCTCGCCTGCATCAACTTTGGTGGAATAGTCAGAAATGATAAGCTAATTATGCAAACTGATAGATTACCATCAAGAAATTAGTATAGTATGTAAAAGAAGCGCTTAAGATCAGACTAATTGATAGCTTTCATGCATATATTCTTCAAACTTCAGAAGGTGAACAACCTTCTATAACTTGCCGTTCAAAGAAGAAAACAAAGGAAGAGCTTCCAACTCACCTTTCACCGTTGGAGAAATCAGATCAATCCCGAATACAAAGAGAGGAAGAATGATGCATTATTTATATTAGAAGCTTACAAAAAGGTATCTCTGACGGTTATTAAAAAAGTTTTATTGGAATTTGACTTTCATTATTTTAGTTATAGTTCTACGTCACCAAGAAGTTATTTTAGTAACAGTTCCCACTTATATTTGGATTTCTATTCACGTTTTTCTTGACAACTAGTAATGAAACAAAACGTAGTAGATGCTGGAAATAAGATTATAGTCAGTTGATTTTGGTTTTTTATTAACTTTGAAAAAGGCCTAAAAAAATTATAAAACCAACAATTTTGTGTTGTTGAACATTGACCACGGCTAACTAGAGGGTTTTTCCCCTCCGTCGCATTTGAGTTATCGATAAATCATTGTGTTATATTAATTTTGACCTCACAATAATTTTATAGTATATATATATATATTTACATAATTTAAAATTATTATTATTATTATCTATTATTTATTAAGAATATATTACAATTGCAAAATAGAAATCTTAAAAAATTAACAAATTTAATTATATTAATGATTCTAATCTTACTTGAATTAATTCTTTCATTATTAACACCTACTTAATTTATAATTATTTATTTATTTACTTATTTATTTTAGGGGAAACTTAAAGTAAGCATATTACTACTTAAGTCAGAAATTCTAAAAAGAGTGAATAATTTTTTCAAATATTTAAAATATTATGTAAATTAATATTTTTACTTAATCATAAGTGTTGGGCAACAGAATTGCCGGTCGACTTATCATATCTAGATTTTTAATGATAATTATTAAAATGGAGAATCAAATGCCGACAAATCATAATTGAGCTACTAACTAATAGACTAAAGTTATTATTATATTATTATGTATAATAAATGAAAAAGCTTTTAGCTTCAACCACGTCTTGCCCCTGGCGATCACTCACGGCGGCCCACGTAGTTATAGAATTCTTAATTACATCAATTTTAAATAGCAAAAGAAAGTACCTACTTAAGAAGCTTAAATCTATTTGGGTAAAAAGTTGCTGTGGCTAAAAAGTTATTTTACATTAATAATAGGTTGCCATATTTATATCTATTTATTTATTGGTCTATTTATCTATTCTCCAAATAATAAGAGGACAATTTTCGACAAGTGTCCTCACTTAATGAGCGATTAGCAAATGACATACTTTGATTGGTTTTAAAATTTTTAATAAATATTTACATAATTAAATATTTAAAGATTATCTGTGATCTAGAATCATGGGTAACGCATGCCTAATCTAATAACATAAAGATATAATATCAAATTTCACACGTTGGGTGAAAGAAAATATAATAACAAATATTCAAAGATTATCATGCGAGCTCTTTTTATATTATAACAAATATCACACGTTGGGTGAAAAAAATATAATAATAAATATTCAAAGATTATCAGAGATATTTCTACATAATAACGAATAAAAAAAATCACACATTAGCTAACACAACAGATGCAAATAATTAATACGTACATACACGTTGGCTAACACATATATCTAGGTTTATATAACAGATGAAAACAACGAATATGTACATGTACGTATATTTATCATTTAACTTCTATAACTGATAAATCCAAAGGCTCAACAAAAAATATATATATATATACATGAGATAGGAGGGCTATACATGCGTATGAGAAGAAACACCTGATCATGAGATCATAGGAGGTTATACATACGAGAAGAAATACCCATTTCCTTTTCTTCGTCCACAACTCATGGTTGACTCTTAATATTAAATAGATAATAATAATATTATTATTAATAATTCTAAAAGTGATAATTTTGTTTAGAAAAAATAAATTTAAAAGAATTATACTTTATCAAAAAGTATTTATATAAAAGCATGATATAATGTAAATGGATCTAATTAAATCTTTACTATAATTTAATATGTATCATATTAGTAAAAATTAGTTTCATATTTGGTAGTAGATCCACACATAATGTCAAAAGAAGTTTATAGTTCATTATAATTAATTTATAAAAAAATTTAAAAGAACAAAGCTAATATTTATTAAAAAATATATAACATATAAAATGAAAAAATATTTCTGAAAAAAGTAATTAACATATATTAGTAACTAATAGTTTTAGATTATATATATATATATATATATATATATATATATATATATATATATATATATACACACACACACACATAACATATCATTTAAAGTTAGCTTGATTAGATTTTTGTTAAAAATTTAGTTTCTTCTTCAATGTGAAGAACGCAACTTTTTGTTGTAATAAAATAATAAATAAATAAATAAATAGAAATTTTTGACTATCTAAAAATATTAAATTACAAAATCATTAGTTTGTTCCGATTTTTTAATTTTTCATTCGCTGATCAATTACACTTCAAAGTTTGACTATTAGCATTAAATAGAAAATAATAACACTATAAATCTGAAAATAGAAATATGTACAAATTCTGAATAGAGAAACAAGTTTAAATAAAAGTAATTTTAATTTTATATGAAAAATAATTCTCCAATTTAAATAACAAAGGTTAGCTAATCAATTATACTTCAAAGTTTGACCATTAACATTAAATAGAAAATAATAATACTATAAATCTTAAAATAGAAATATGTACAAATTTTGAATTGAGTAACAAGTTTTAACAAGAGTAATTTTAATTTTAAATGAAAAATAATACTCCAATTTTAAAAAACAAAGTTTTGCTAATTAATTACACTTTCTGAATTGAGTAACAAGTTTTAATAAAAAGAAAATTTAATTTTATATCAAAAATTAGTAATGAGTTTAATTGACCAGGCATTACTAAGTATAAATAATAATTTGACAAAAACTTAATTATTTTTTAAAGAATTTTAATTATCTAAAATATGGCCAAATTCACTTCATAAAAAATAAAAATAAAAATATGTTTTATGGGAACATATGTATAATATGAATGATTTAAAAATTAATGGCTTATAGGGTTATTGCGAGGGGTGGGGCGGGGGTTAAAATTGATATGTCCGGTTTTTAATTTATTTTCATTTTCTTTACTTTAGGATTTGTACTTGATATTTCAATTAACACTATAAAACTTAAAATAAAAATATGTTTATTTTCTTATTGGATCGGAATAACTGTATGTATTATTAAGTAACAAATCTGAATTTGATAAAACTAATTTTAAATTTATGTTATCAATAAGTCATAAGTTTAATTAAGTAGGAGTTAATTAAGCAGGTGGGGGGTTAAAATTGATATGTCCAGTTTTTTAATTTATTTCCATTTTCTTTATTTTAGGATTTATACTTGATATTTCAATTAACACTATAAACCTTAAAATAAAAATATGTTTATTTTCTTATTGGATAAGAATAACTGTATGTATTATTAAGTAATAAATCTGAATTTGATAAAACTAATGTTAAATTTATGTTATCAATAAGTCATAAGTTTAATTAAGTAGGAGTTACTAAGTAAAATAAATTAAATAGAGTAAAATTTTAAAAATTGAACGCAAACTATTATTTTTAATTTGGTAAAATTATATAGTAATTTTCTGCATAGTAAATAGTAAATAATAATAATAAATAACTAAATCTAAATATTAACATGATTATTTCTGTCATTTTAATTTAAGTATAATCATTTTGTTAATTTTAAATATAAATAAAAAATGAAAGATGAATTCTATTTTTAAAGTGAAAGATGTATCATTTATTAATTTTATAATTTGATAATCAAGTGATGAATTAAATAAACTTGATACTTTTAATTTTTAAAAATTTTCCTTTTCTTTATTTTAGGAATTATACTTGGTATTTAAATTAAGACTATAAACCTTAAAATAAAAATATAAGAAGAACACAATTTTGTTAATACTTAGAATACATTCTAAAATTATGTATGTATTATTATTAAGTAACAAATTTTAATTCACTTTAACAAAAAAAATAATTTTAAATATATGTTAAAAATAAGTCATAAGTTGAATTAAGTAGGAATTACTAAGTTACTAAGTAAAAATAAAATAAAATGAGTAATATTTTTAAAATTAAAAGTAAACCATGCACTTTTCATATTTATAATTTTTTTATTTTAAACTTATAGACATAGTTGCAAAATTTGCTAGCATCTTTAATCCTTTTATATTATAAACAAAGACAATTCAGTAAGAAGCAACTTGAGTTGCTTTTAGGAAAAGTAGCAAAAGTAAAAATAAGAAATTAAAAAATTAAAAAATAAAACCAAAGGGATGACGACCTTCACATTATACAAAAAGGAAAATAAACAACTATTAAAAACTACAACTACCCATGCAAATTTAAAATAACATAAAATAATATCAAAATTTTAAATTAAAAATACAATGACTTATAAAAGAAATTGATTAAAATAATCAAATAATACATTTTATATTCTATCTAATTAATTAGTATTGTTTTTCTATTTTTACAAATAATTACATTACTTTTTATATCATATTCAAAATTCTTTCGCAAAAAGAGGTTATAAAGTTTCTACTTGAGGTCATTGTTATACTTAGTGCCTTTCTTTCATGGGATTTATTGCTAAGTTTTAGAAAGAATTATAATTCATACATAGATATTTGAGTAGCTCTCTCCAAGGAATTTATATGTTGTTCGCTAATGAAAGAATTGTTATTTATAGAGTTGTTTATTTTAAAAATTCAAGATCATTATAAAACAATAAGTTGATTTCTTTTAATTTATATATAAATATAAAACCATTCATTGTACTTTAAAAAATAAATTATAATATAAATAAGAACATAAGATACAAATTCTAACAATTAAAATAACAGCCTCGCACAACTTGCGGGTATACCCTAATGAATTAAGTAATAAGAGTAGTACAATACATACATGTAAGTTATTTTACAAATTGGGCTACACAACCTGAGTGCACAAGATTACTACGCTTGCTACTTGGATTACACAGTTTTTTAAAGTAGGTTATTCAATTCAGTTTTTTCCCCCTAAACTGCACGATACAACTTAGGTTATACACATTTTTTAAGTAGGTTTCTCAGCTTAGGTTGATACGTGCATGTAAGTTGTTTCTCAACTTTTATTTTTACGTAGCAGGTGCCAGTCAAAAGTTGTACATTTCTTATGTACGGCACAACTCAATTGTTTTACGTCAAGAACTGAAGCATCGAGTAACTGACTTGTCAACCAACTTATCAATTATCATAGACTTCTAATCATAATTATTAATCTCGTTAAAATTGGAACCGAATGTCAACGAGTTGTAATTAAGCTATTATATATTTATATATATTCTCTCGTTAATATTTTTTTAATACTAACATAAAATTAAAAATAAAAGTATCAGGTTCAGATCTCGCACAATTTTTTATAACAAAATAATATTAAAAATATATTTCGGTATAAAATGTCAAGAGTGTGAGCCTAGCTAACACAATTTTTAACTTCTTATTAATAAAAACGGTTTAATTGTCTTGAAAAAATATAATAAAATAAATAAATAATTATAATTTGTCTTTCATTCAAATATGATACATTTTAAAATTATATATCTAACATATTAGTTTATTACAATCTATGTCATAATTAAATGAGAATTTATCTATAAAATTTAAATCAATTTGGTATAGGAAACAAATGGAACAACCTTTTGCCTACATAGAGGAATGATATGGTGAAAACTTGAGAACTTAAGAACCTATTGGTAGACCATTGGATATAAATCACGGTGATCATGTTTTTGCTATGAGAATCATCATCATTGTTAATTCTTATCCAATACATTAGAATTATGTTCTTAGATTTTTAAGTTTTTACCCTATTATTTTGTTTTATATATATATATATATATATATATATATAAAATAACTTAGCGATTATTATTCATTATTGTTGTATTTTAGTGAATGACTTTAGTGACATTTTTATTGTGGTAGAAATGAAAATAAGTCACTTATATGAAACTTGAAATTTACTAACATAGTAAGGGTGGCTAATAAATATTCATCCAACGAAACAAGGAGAAGCAGGAAATGAAGGAGAAAAAAAATCAAAGGAAAAAAGGGTGCAAGATTAACCATTAAAACAGAATGTCCAAAAGGAGCCATCAATGATAAATTTATATTTGAAAAACTGAAGGACGAAGCAAGCCATCTTGCATGCACAGTAATTATGCCTATAAACGCCTTCCTCTATATATTCACATATAAACAAATAAGCATCGACAATCTACAGTTAAACCATAGACTCATGAAGAACAAGAACGAGAACGAGAACCTTTTTATCGCGCTCGAGGTCTTCTCCGGTGGCGATGGCTTTACAGTTTAACTTGCCGAGGAGAGGGAGAGATGGGTTCTCTTGATTGACATTTATAGTATACCAATTAACCAATTCGAGATTTAAAAAAAAAAAGTTTTCTGGGGATGGGAGGGATTTTAGGAAAAATATTAGGAGCGTTGAAGATAGCAAAGAGATCATGTTCAAGGATAGCTAATTAGACCAAATCTGAACATTGAAGCTGAACCATTGACTTATACAATAACGAAATTAGCTGATCAGAACATCCCAACCTTATCTCCACCACCGGACTTCCTAGACACCCATGGGAGTTGTTTCCCACCTGGGCTTGAGATAGAAACTAAGCGGCTGTTGTTCTGGTCAGTGTTGAAAATTAAGGCCTCGTTATAAATTGTAAATAATTTAAAATTTATGCATATCATGTTTTCTGCTATTTGAATAATCTAAAAATCTAGAGAACTCTTGAATTTCCTATAATAATTAAAGTTGACATTGAATGTATATGTGATTATGTAAAATGCATTAGATTGAGCCAATATATAATATTGTAAAAGAATGTTATGGCCACCAAGTCTATTTATAGCTTTTTGAATTCTATATTTGAGTTGAAGCATATGAAATGAAACTTCCTATTCTCTAATTTGAGACAGAATTTCTAGGTGCTCTTTCTTTATAATGTAAATAAATTATATTATTGTATGAAATCTTCTTAATCTAAAAAATATTTATCTTATTCCTTTAAGCCTAATAATTAGTATAACGAATCCTAAATACTTGTAAGAGCCGAGGAGGAAGTCTTGTTTTGGTTTCTTAAGGCCACCGAGATGTGTTTTGTTTTTTTGTGCTTATATATATATATATATATATATATATATATATATGCATGATAATAATGACGACGGCAAAGTAAATAGCACCAACATTAACATTAGAGTTGACTTTCGAAGATAAGGAGATCGTGTACAATCCATACAATCTCAACGGGTGGACTTTTACGTGGTTTGACAATAGGCGACAAAGTTGAACCAGACGATAGGCTATATTCGTTGACTTTGTAAAGTTGGCAACCAGCGCAGATAAATTAATAGAATAAAAAACCTACTTCCAAGTTTGCCTCAACAATTTGTAGTCAACTGTTGATTTTAAGTTTCACCTTCTTATCACCGGTTTCGTCACCCTTTTATGCATGCATCTTCCCGACCAGCTTTCATTGAGGACTGAGCATTTGGTCGAACTAACTGAACCTAATTTTAAAAATAAACTTTAGTCACATAGAATGCACACCGAACCAATCTCAAAACTTTCCTAAAACCAAACTGCATTGAACTCAAAATTCGGTTAACTTGAAACCAAATTATTAAAATTATATTAAAATTACTTATGATTTTTATAACAAATAAAATTAAAATATAATTTAACCATCATAATCATGTTCAAAAATATTGTATCCATAAATATTATGTTAAACATCTCAAATAAACTTCAAATAAATCAAAACAACCCATATAAAACACAAATATTAAGTTTTTTTTCTTTAAGTTTTTAAATCAGTTTCGATTCTGTTCTGAACCGAACTTTCACAAACAGAGAAAATTTACCCAGAGTGGAAACCAAACAGAACCAGATTTTAGTTCAGTATGGATTATTTTAGTTTGACCATAGTTACAAAAAATAAAATCGGACATTAAATCAGACAACAGGTGATGGACATTGAATTATATTGGACCATGTGGCAAAAAATGTACATCTACATCACAAATATTAAGATAACAAACTGATTGAAAAAAAAAAGACAACATGATTTGCTACACCATCCGTGTACATCTGTCAAACTCCATCACCCATTGTTTATATCCAAAATATCAAAATAAAAGTCCTTGCATGATTGAGCACGAGAGGGAGATTAATGCCCATTTTACTGGCAAAAGGATATAAAACCAAAATGGGATCATATATTTCATATCAGGACCTGTAGCAGCTCAACTCATGGAAGAAATCTCGCCCAGGTTTAGTGAAGCAAAATGGCTTCCCAGGTTCACCACGGGCAGGTCACAAGCTGCGGTTGTTGGACAAAGCACATTTTCACCAATTGGCCAGCACATTGGGACATCCGACCCGCTGCCATAAGCATGAAAATCATAATATTGAACATGCAGTTATTAGCACATACACGAGTCTAAGAAATCTAAATACGTACCCGTCCATGCATCTGAATCTGCAATGAGAAATGTACTCTTCGCTGTATTTCTGGAACATTTCATCTAACTTCTTCATTAGCTTTGGAGCTTCTTTCATCGGAAGTGTCTCCCAGAACTTGAGAACTTGGATGTAATTTGAATCATTTGAATCCTTGCATATTTCAACGGTCCAAAAAAGGCCTTGCCCTTGAACATTGCAATACTTAAGCAGATTAAATGAATCATTTCTAGATGCAACATTGATGAGCCTCTTGTCCTTGGGTCGGAAACCATTTGCAAGCTTCTTCACTAATTCGATGATTTTGCTGCGAACACTGATTCCTCTGATATTTTGAAAAGACTTCCTGAATTCATCTGCAAAAAGAACCTGGAATTGCCGAGATAAAAATGCAAGTTAAAATAGACATTGACAGTATAATTATCCCATGTAATGCTAAAGACATAAATGCAAACCTTCCATTTTGCATCTAAGAAAAATTGAGAATCTGTACTGAGTATGTCACTAAAATGGTCAAGCTCAATGTTTCTGGCAATGTCTTTCACCAAAACATTATCTGATTCTGCTTCAAAGAAGCACCCACAATTAATTGCATCAAGAACTACATCCTTCCATATAGAACCACTGTTAAGTAAAGTGGCTCCATTGCCAAGAATCCAGAGACAGTGCCTACAGATGATCCGTCACCAATTTACTATTTATGATGAATAAATAGCATGAAATAACTGGAACGTTGATTAGTAACAAACCCTTCTAGTTACATTTTTTATATATTATTATAAACTTACTTGGCTCTTGTCAAGGCCACATTTGTCCTTTGTAGATTTGATAGAAAACCTACGGATCCACCCATATTTGATCGAACTGTTGACATAATAATGATGTCCTCTTCACCACCTTGAAACCCATCCACGGATTTTACCTTCACACTAAACCCATTATGCTTTTCATATTGGTTACCTAGCTTCTTCTCTATCGCAACAACTTGGGCTGTGTAAGGAGATATGATCCCAATGCTTACTATGAATTTCAATTTTTTGAAGGCTGTAAAGAACAATTCATCGGTGATAAGTCCAGAACGAATTATAATTTCCTATTGAAAAGTTCAGTAAGTGTTAATTTTCATATACCTTGAAAGAGCTTTTCCACTAACATTGAAGCTACCTCCACCTCCGCCATATTTTTCCTGCTATGCTTAGCATCAAAGCGTTCTATTCCACCAAGAACGTTTATAAAAGAGTAAGGACCATACATCCTCCCATTTAGAAAATGCCTCTCGTAGCTTTTCAACTTCACGTTTTCTCCATCCATAATCAGTTTATCATAGAACTTTTCATTTGGAAAAATACTAATAGATGGGTGCATTCGATACTGAATATTGAGAAGATGCTTCTCATGGCCCAACGAAACCAGCCTTTCAAAAAGACTCCTTCCAAAATAAGCTCGCTGGCACACCTGCGAAATGTGACAAACTCAAGAATAAGAAATATAAGGTTTTAAGTACTGATATATTATCATTAGCTAGTGACAATCAATATTAGTGTGTGATCCACTTTTTAGCTAGCCAAGTATATATGTATATACAATTAATAATCCTAATTTCAACAGGATAATGATAGTACCATACGTTCAATGTAGAAACTAAATAACCAAACAAACAGACCTCGCTCATAACCATTGCAGGCAGCTGGCACTCGTCGCCGATTAAAATTAAATGCCTAAGACCTGGAAGCTGCATTGGTATTAAGGATTCACACTCTTTCAATTGTGCAGCTTCATCCACAATTAGCAACTCCACTGACAACCCTAATACTCCTCTCAGTCGAAAAGAGCTACAAGCTGTGCACAATATTAGCGTAGCGTTTGCCAAGCAAAATTCCTCTATAACCCTTCTATCTGTTGTTACTGGCAATTTAAGAACTTCAAGAAGAGAGGAAACAAGACGGAGGAGTTCAAGCCTGGCCTTCCATACTCTCTTCGTTGCCATGTCGCACCAGCCATTGCATACGTCTTGTATGGATAAGTGATTTTTCTTTGCTAGTTGAAAGGAACTTCTGATCTTCTCATCGTTTATATCCATCGTGAACCACATGTTCTCACTTGAGGCTTTGTCTTCAATCTGAACAGGAATAGTATATATCTTCTCCAAGTCTGTTTCTGCATTGTGACCGGAATTCAACCAAATAGTTAGTGATTTCATCATACTATGGAATTTGTTGAGAAGCATTATAACAAACAACGTTAACTTGTTTGAAGGCAAGTGCTCGCGCAGTATTTCAATATGCTGTCTCAGGCTCTCTGAAATGGATGCAAATCTTTTCTTGACGTACTCTTTAAATGTCATGGGAGGACCCTTCATAGCCTCTTCTTCTACTTCAACTTTCTCGTCCTTCCTTACCCATTCCCCCTTCTCTTTGTGCTTCTGTTTTTGCGTCATTCTCCCTTCGATTGGTTTTGAACCCCGAAACTTCTCATCTTTTATCCTCATCCTCTGTTCCTCATTCTTCCCTTTTCCTCCCATGTTTTGATTTGGATCGGACGAGGACTGCGAGCAATTCTCTTCCTCAGCTTTGCCGTCGGATTTACTCTCGTTTGCTTTCTTAAAATCTTCCAAATAGCGATTATATTCACTGGCCTCTTCTTCTACTTCAACTTTCTCGTCCTTCCTTACCCATTTACCCTTCTCTTTGTGCTTCTGTTTTTGCTTCATTCTCCCTTCGATTGGTTTTGAACCCCGAAACTTCTCGTCTTTTATCCTCATCCTCTGTTCCTCATTCTTTCCCTTTTCCTCCCATGTTTTGATTTGGATCGGACGAGGACTGCGAGCAAGTCTCTTCCTCCGCTTTGCCGTCGGATTTACTCTTGTTCGCTTTCTTAAAATCTTCCAAATAGCGATTATATTCACTGATGCAGTCTTGAAACAAAGCTTTCATTTCTTTGAGCTGATTGTTCCACCCAGTAAGATGAGCAAAACAATGCTTAAGCTGATCAACGCGATGTTTTAGATATATTTTCTCCAAACCTAGCTCCTTGATCTTCATCTTCTCTTGATTGCCAAACAATATCACATCCCCAAAGTTGCAAGCAGACGGCATCCTCTCCACAAGCAGCAGTAAGAGTCGAGAGGCTATTTGCACCACCGCAACGTTTGTGGGCGCGCATGTAACCGTCTGGCACCTCTGTTCAAGCAAGCTCCACAGAAGAACAGTCACCGTTTTCGTCTTACCAGTCCCCGGCGGCCCCCAGATTAGCTTGGCAGTGGGTTGATGGTAGCATTTCCTGCCGGACAGACAGCTCAGAACTGCGGCAGCTTGAGCCTCGTTTAAGTTGAAGCTACTCAACTTAGAACCCACACTGTTATGCTCCACTGCTCCAGAAGTACTAGACCAACAATCGCACTCGTCGGACTTCTGCATTAATGAAAATACGGGGAATGATATCAAAGTACGTACCTCATACAACAAAGAAAACCAAAATCAACCGGGAGATAATGTATGCATATCTTTAGCGATTAGAAACTACGATGGGAGAAAAGTGTAAAGGAGCTTCACCGAGGTCCCATTGTACAAAGCAATCTTCATGACTCCATACGAGCTCTTGTTCTGCATTTTGCCCATTTTTAGACACTTCCATATCCGATTGTTGGTAGTCAAGTTTTCCAAAAGGATTGCGTATACAGGTTCCTTTTTGGATTCATGTCCCCTGTAATTGCCAGGGGCTTGCTTGTGCTAACCTCGATCAGGTATGGGCCCTCGGCATCCTCATCACCCTTCGTGATGAAAGCAAGTGTGTATGGCCTGCTGCTCCTCATAAGATCACCGATCGATTTGGGTCTCACACTTGAAAGGGCGAAGAGATCTCCGCTCTTGGGTTCATATGCATCGCTTGGATCTAAGTGATGATGGCCATTTTTCGCTCGCTGGACGACGAGCTTATAATGGGTTAGATTACTTTCGACCGGCAACTTTTTGTTCGCACGGTCTGCAGAGAGTATGTCAAAGACGGGGGCTTGGGATAGTAGCTCCAAGTTTGAGCGAAGTGCAGCTCGGGTTTCTTCTATCAGAGGTACCATGAACGATGAAGTGTAGTCATCAAGGGAGGAGAAGGTGCGTGGAATATCTTTTACCTGAAACATGGAGCTCAATCTTAGTAACTACACATAGCCACTCCCAAAGCTTGACGATAAAATGTTAGTTGATCATCATACCTGGTCCTTGTACAGCTTGTTATTCAAAACATCATTGAGCTTCCACGAGAAGACCAAATCCACAAGGTCCTTTTCCTTCTTCTCTACAAACATTTCTGATACAAGTTATCGCTAGCAGGTTTGTCTGAAGAACCAAAATCCCTGAAGTCCGCTTCCTCTGCCTCTTTGCAGGTGGGAGAAGGAGTGAAAAGTGAAGAAACTCAAAAGGTGCAAATTCCGAAGCGTCGGAGAAATAAGGAAAGAAAGACTACCGGGGCAGTCGTCTCCCCCGGATTGCTTGAAACTTACCCCTAAGAAAACATTCTCTTCTCCTCGGTGGCGCAGACCAGAGTGACTAGGAAGATATCCGGAACACATTCGAAAGTGTTCACATTCTATGCAAAAGTACCTTAAACGCGAAGTTTCCAACTAGCTTCAAAATCTTTTTTATGGTCGGTGGCTGACAAAAAGAAAAAGAAAAAGAAAATATTTTAAAAGAAAAGAAAATTTTGTGTATTTTATGTGTCTGCATCAAAAGAGAAAAAAGAAGAGTAGAGTTAGTTTTCTTTTCTTGAACTTTTCTTAAAATTTTATGAAAGAATTATTTGTGTAGAGATTTTCTATTGTATTTTTTTCCACTTCAACCGATTTCTTTCAATTTAAAGACTTCAAGGCTTTGTTTGGAACTTTGGATTGGCAAATTTAGAGAGAAAAAAATTATACTTTTTTTAAAAGTTTGAGTGTTTTGATTTAAATAAAAAAGGTTGAAATAGAAAATAAATTTTCATAAATTGGGCCCTAATAAAAAATTCCTTCACAAATTATTTTTCCATAAAATTTATAAGGAAATACAAAAAAATGGTCTTGATTTCCTTTTCACTTTTAATCCAAACGCACGTAATAATGATGTTTTTTTCTGCTTTTTCTTAAATTCTTTTCTTTATCTCCGGTAATCCAGCAACATAGAATCTAATTTTTTTAAAGTATACTTTTTTCTTTTTCTTTTCTCTTTTAAAAGTCTATCAACATGGAATCTAACAAACTGTACTAAGGTGTGGTTACTAAAATCACATCTCTTTTTTAGTTACTTGGCTTATATGAGATTGTCATTTTCTTCGTATTTTTTTAAAAAAAACAAGTTAAAAAGACCATACTAACTTATTTTTACTTAAAAAATAAATTAAATCAAATCATCTTTAAAGAAAGAAGCTGAACTCACCTGCGCAAGGCAACTGTCTAAACACTTTCTATTTTCAAAGCATTTATACCATCACCTTAAAGCATTTGTATCGTAAGCTATCGGTTTTGTGAAAGATCACGGATAAAAGGGCGTGAAAGTTTTACCTTCTCTCTTGAATGACCGCATGTGAAGCTGCTGGCGATGCCTTGCAGTGGCCGTCGGCAATGCTCAGCTACGTCTAATGGACATGAGGCCATGTCTTTTCCAGCCATGTCTATAGTGAGTAACAGGCAGTGTTGATTTTATCTAGTGTAATGTGATCGCTTTAAATTTTAATTTGAACAAAATATCATTTATTTCTAGTGAAATTAATCAAATCATCGATTAAACCTTAGACTAAGTCAACTCACCGTTTCTTCCTTCTCTTTTATACAAAAAACATCACTTAATTACTTTCAAAACTAACGCCATTAAAGAAATATGAGTAAATGATATACACGATAGACAGACGTACAACAATTAATAAGTGATGTGGCGGTACAAGATCAGAAAATAAAATTAAGTAAAATTAAATAAAATATTTATTTTAAATAAAAGATTGGCATAAATAATAAAATATTTTATTTTAATATATTTTATTTTATAAGGCTAATTTTTAACCCCTATACGTAAAAAATAATAATAATATGTTATTCTACACATAAGTTTAAAAAGTAACTTCGATGAAAAATTAAATAAAATAATAATTTATTTATTTAATTATTTTATATTTTATTTAAGTATATATGTAACACACCGTTTCAGCTCACCCGTGAACCGACTCGGAAATGTCATCGGCGACCGAACCGTTCGCTAATGTACTGGTTCGGTTAAGCCAACCTGGATCTACCTTAGACATCTTAAAATGAAGATGCAACCATGAGATGCATGAATGAGAACAATTGGGTTCTAACGGAGTCCTACATGCATGTAATGATATGCAAGCAAAACAAAACCATTCAACAAGTAAGAAATTTAAATAAAAATTCAATAATATTTATGAAAAAATGGGCAAAATCTCCTCTAAAAGTGCAATAGGGGCCAACCTGTCCACAACGAGGGTATATAAATATTTTATCAAAATACGATAAAACATAACAATCTACCATGACATTCAGTCATTATCTCTTTCGTTTCATCTGAGCCGAGTCTGAACTCCAAGGCTCCCTACTCATTCACAATTATCCGCTCATCTCATAACAAGCAATTCATCAAGACAAAAACATTCTAATTATCATTCACATAGTAATAACACACCATCATTATATATTACACGCAATAGGTACATGTGTGCGTGGTTTTGTGCTGCTCCTTCGCAGTCCCGACAGCTTTCATCCCTCGCATATCTCACCTACATATATATAGAAAAACCGTCAGTAACGAGTGTTACCGGCCCTGGCACAGGAGAGCAAACTCTCATATTGAATGAAAACCATATACTTCCTCAAGAACTCTCACCAGGGCACATATGGGAGCCGTCGCCCTCGGGTCGACAGTGTCCCCCTTTCTTTCTCATTCTCATACTTTGGCCATTTTTCTATCGCTTCTCGCATCAAATCTCATTCCTTTTCGCCCTCTACACCTTCCATATTACTCCTGGCCTTGAGCACGAAGGCCGAGCACTCTCAGGCAGTCGCCTTTAGTACCCTTTGAAACCACAAGTCTAGACATGCGCTGCAATGCAGTTCCCGTGAACCTCCACACTTCTCCGGGTTTGAGGAACTCATAGGTGGAATTGTCAGGATCCCTTGGGAATGAAACGGCCCGCACACCATTCTAGAGCCCACTATCGACTCACACGTGCCCGCTTGCGTAGCATGACAGTCAAATTTACCTCATTCCACCTCTTACTGAAAACATGAAAACTATACATATATAGGCTTGGGTTGGGATTATACAATAGGCTCGAAGTCATCATGAGCTGGATCTGAAGTTCAAAAACAAACTCGAGGGATCTCATCCTCGAGGGTTATTAATCCGAAAAAAGAACTGTTGGCTAAATGGCCCGAGTTAAGTGGGATCCGATAAAACGCTACTTAACTCGTCCTACACATGATAAATCAAATACACAATAGAGTAGCGTAAATCAAAGAACGAGTCCTAAACGGACTTGGTAGAAGCTCCAAACGGGTCCACGCACCTAAGCGGCGAGCTCCTACACCGTACTTACACAATCAAGCTAAAAATTAATGCCCGCATGATGAATCACGCATCCTATAGCATGCACACACAATTAATCACAATCACGCATCAATCAACACACATCAACCTATATCAATTCTAGGCAAGTCTACTTAGGCTAGTTTGCATTAGATCATGATCATTACCTAGTTACCCTAATTAGTTTCTTAGCCTCCATTTTTAACACCACTCAATCAAACAAATTTCATATTTTATCCTTAATCAAATCTACATTTATATATATTATTATAACACACAATTCACCAATCCTAGCATGCAATTCTAATAATCAATACTTTCAAATAATTAAGTTAAAATAAATTATACCTCGCATTGTCGAAAATCGGCGACGGCTAGGGTTTCTGTTTCATGGCTCGAAACTCAAATTCGGCACCTAGCGGCGTCCGAAGCCCGATCAGATTGGACCGGGTGCGTTCGGCGGATGATCCGGTGAATTTCCCACGAATCCAATTTTCCAGTAGTTCCGGCAGTTTTCCGACGAGTGTCGGCAATTTTTTGGTGGATTCCGGATGGGGCAATCAGGGGTCTATCAGCACCAGCTCGATGAGCTTGGTCCGATGGTGGTGTCAAACAAAGCAACCGGGGCAGTGATAGCGGTCGGCGGCGGCAGCATGCTCCTATCGGGGCTATGGCCGGCCTCGACGGCGGTCGGGATGATGGGGGATATGTTGGCGACGGCGAGGGGTGGTCGTCAGGGTCACAGTGGCGGCGGCGCGGCCCGGACGGCGGCGAATTGACGAGGGTGGGGTGTCGTGGCTTGTGGGGCGATTTCGACGTCGTGGCGGCAAGACGGTGGCTGGGGTGGGTCGTGGTGGCACGGCGACTGTACAACGGGGCGGGGCGGGGCGGGGCGGCATTGATCGGCGGTTGTACGATGTCGGCGGCGGTGGCGACGAGCACAATAGGTGGCAAGGGTTTTTGGGAGGGGAAAGTTTCAGGGAAAGGAGAAAAACACTCCTAGTGGCAAACTCGTAAATAAGTATTGACGCGATTCCTACTCGAGTCAAAATAATAACTAGTTCGTAATAAATCCTAAAAAAATCTAGAAAAATATGGAAAAATCCCATAAAATAAAACAAACACAACAACATCCAAATGACATGCTCTATAACTAATAACCCACCCGAATATAATCCAACGCGTCCTAATGCGTTATTTGGCCTAAAACTATTTCTACGATTAAACATATGAAAAGAAAAAAATACTGCATACTTTCATATATTTTGATAACTCATTTCTCACCATCTTCTCGACATTATCACCATATATTCAGGTACACTTGACTCTCATCGCTCATAACTCACAGATGGCCTCGACTCAGCACGCGGTTCATGAACTGACTCGACTCGAACCAACGGTCGAACCGACTAGTTCGGTAACATAAAACCCTGACTCGAGTCACGGGTTTTACAACATATATATTTTATTTTTATAGTATTATTTTATTTATATATTAATTAAATTTAAATAATTTATTTTTATATATATATTGGCCACATTACCCATTAATTAGTTGCAGGGCACGAGTCAAATCGAGTCGAGTTTCACCCAATTCAAAATTGAGTCATTTAATTAACTGATCGAGTTTTAAGTTATATAGTTTCAAATCAAGTAATTTTAATTTAAATTTTAGTCAAGCAGATCTAGTTCAAGTCAAACATTGGTCGTGCTTGAATTTCATCACCATGAATTTAAAGATATAGTTTGTTCTCTATAATATAATGTGTTTAATTTTTTTAAATATAAATGATATTCTCCATAATTAAAGTTATATAATAACCATTATATTGTTTTAATTTAATTATTTTTATATCAAATTATCATTTTTATGTCATATTATCTATATATTGTTAAAGAAAAAATTACTAAATGTTTAGCGTAGATATAAAGTCAAGGCTATAAAACCCACGATTTGAGTTACGGTTTTATATTCAAAACCGGTCGGATCGACCATTATTTTTCGAGTTGAGTCCGTTTCAGGATACGTGTACCGAGCCGACGTCGGTCGACCCAAGTATATGATGATAACGTCATGAACACAGCAAAACAAAATGAGTTATCAGAATATGTGAGAGTATGCCGGTCATTTTTTTTATTTTTATATATAGTGGATCGTAGAATTAGTTTTAGGCCATTTATCGCGTTAGGACGTGTTACGGGCAGTTTGAGTGGGTTGATAGCTCTAGAGCATATCATTACGATGTTTGGTATTTGTTTGATTTTATGGGATTTTTCCCGATTTTTATAAATTTTTTTTAGATTTAATACAACTTAGTTATTATATTTGACTCAAGCCGGAGACGAGTCAAGTCTTAATTACAAGTTTGCCACCCAACCATTTCTTCTCGACCCCCGACCTTTCTTCCTCCCTTCCCATCCAAACCCTAGCCGCGCCGCCATAGCCGTCGACGTCGGCCTGCCGCCGATCGTCATCACCAAGCCCACGCCGCAGTGTTGTCGTGCCGCCCGACCAGCCCTGGCCGCTGCCAGGCCACCGTGATGCCGAAATCGCCGTGCCTAGCGCCGCGACTAAGTTTCGGTCGCGTCGCTGATTTCGCCACCGGCGACTATCGCCGCTACGATCAGGGGGTCGCCTCAGCACCATCGATCGCCCAGTGACCTTCCCGACCGAAACGGAGGCCAGCGCCGCCCTGATCGGCCGGATTCTTCTCCCATCGCCGCCGCTCTGTTTTATGCTTTTTGGCAAGCTGTTACCTCCGTTGGCCGCATCGACCTCATAGATGAGTCGGGCTCGCCGAGTTGGTTCCAAGGGTACCCAACACGACCACTTTCCGGCTAGTAAACGCCGCCGGCGACTATCGCCGAAAAACTGCCGGAAGCTGCCGAAAATCGTCGAAAAACCGGAATTTCTGGAATTCGCCGGAATTCACCGGATCTTCCGCAGGGCTCATCCAGTCAAGCCCGTTAGAACGTCGGACGCCGAGGAGCGCCGAATTCGAGCTCCGAGACACGCGATGGAACCCTAGCCGTCGCGATTGCCAACGATGTGAGATATAATTACCTCCGATTTGATTATTTAAAATTGATGATGATTGTTAGCACAACATGATAGGATTGAGTGATTCCCATGATAGAAGTCTGAGCATGTTAATCGGGTACAATGTAACTTAGGAAAAACACAGTAAAATTGGTATGAATAATATTAGTTAGAATTATTTTCATATTTATGATTATTTGATTGTTGATTGACGGTCATTGTGTGTGATTCATCATTTAGTTAGCGGGCGTTAGTATTTAGTTTTGATGTGTAGGTACGGAGTAGGAGCTCGCCGCCTAGGCGCGATGACACGCTTGGAGCTTCTACCAGGTCCGTTTAGGACTCGACTCTATTTTACGTCTTTCTATTGTATGTTTATCTTATTATTTGCAGGACAGGTTAAGTGGCGTTTTATTGGATCCCACTTAATTCGGGCCATCTAGCCGAACAGATTTTCGGATTAATAACCCCTCGAGGATGATTTCGAAAACAAGATCCACCACAAGTTGCCTTCGGGCCTATTATATAAATCCCTACCTAGCCCTATATATATGTAGTTTTCGCGTTTTCAGTGAGACAAGAGATGGAGAAACTGACTGCACGTACCATGAGCGGATGCCGTGACAGTCAAAGCGGGCTCTGGATTAGTGCCAGCGGAGTGTTCCATTCCCGAGGGATCCTGACAACTCCGTGTTTGAGTTCCTCACACCCGGAGAACGTGAAGGTTAACAGGTACTGTTTAGTACAGCGCATGTCCGGACTTGTGGTTCAAAGGGTATTAAAGGCGACTGCCTGAGAGTACTCGGCCTTCGTGCTCAAGGCCAGGAGAAATATGGAGGTAAGGAGAGGGCTTAGGATAAAGTTTCACGAGAAGTACTAAAAAGAAGTGCCGAGAGCGGCACAGTACCAGCAGCAGATCAGTAAGTTCGGGATGCTACCGAGTCTGCAGCCCAGTGGCTCCTCAGTAGTGCCCTTCAGAGTGTTCACGTAGAGTATATGATGTTTTCTTTCATATGAGAGTTTGCTCTCATAGCCAGCTTGTTATAGTTATTTTATTTTCCGGACCAGTAACACTTGTTACTGATGTGTTTTATACTATATGTAGGTAATAATCACGAGTTGGAGGAGCCAGCTTGGACGGAGGAGCAAAGAGGTCTTGTACACACACATGTTAGATTTCTGAATGTTTAATATTGTGTTATTATGTTATTATATTGTGAATGACATGTTCAAATGCATGAGACATGATAGAATGTGAACATGATCAGAGATGCGCAGCGGAAGCGTGGTGGGTTGAAACCCCAGCTTCAGAATGAATTCATAATATGTTAGATTTTGTGTGAATGAAATCATCGATGCATGTGTGTGTGTGTGTGTATATATATATATATATATACATATATTATTTTGACAGGGTGGGCCCATAATTGCACTTTTAGGGGAGACCCTATCTATTTTATTTCAGAATTTTTATTGTAATTGTAATGATGTGAAATTTAAGTTGCATGTCATCCATGTAGTATCATGTTAGGGTTTTATACGTTTATCCATGCATGACAAGTCGTATCTACATCTTAAGACGTCGAGATTAGATCCGCACGAGTTACGTTCGAGTTAGCCGACCTAACCGGGGCCTCTAACATGCCAGTTAGGTTCACAAGCGTGAACTGGATTTGGGTGTTACAAAGGCCGTGTTTGATATAACTCGAAATTGGCTCTATTATAATAGAGTCGGACAATTATTTTCACAATCGACTTTCAAGTCAAGCTTAAAATAAATTGAGTTCGAGTCGAATCACAAAAACTTACAAGGTAGGTTGACTTGTGCCTAACCCTAATTGGGTGTGAATTAGACATGTTATTACTTAACAATATTTGTATGATGATATTAATTTTAAGGAAGTTAAGTGATGTCTTTTTAGAATGGGAGGGGCAAAAGTAACGAGTTGACTTAGTCCATAGGGCTAATCTAAAATATATCACTCGAATCAGAGTTTTATAATCGGTAGTAATCGATTCGATTGTTACTTTTAATAAAATTAGTTTTAAAATACGTATATTGAGACTAGGCCAACTATATTTTATGAGCTATGAAAGTCATATATATTATAATATATAATAATAACGTTATTAAAAAAATAATAAAATAAATTATCATAGATAAGAATTAATTTAATTTATTTTTATTTTTAAAAAATTATAAAATTAGATTCAAGCCATTATCGGATTAAAGCGCATTATTTACTATTTTAATCATCACCGTCCATCGGGCCAGTCATCCCTCGGAAACGACCCTTCCCTCTCCATCATCTCTCTCGACCTCCCCTCCCGAACCGAGCAGCGATGCACCCCTTTCGGTCGCTCCTGCTGTGGACCGCCGCCGTGGCCATACTGCCGGCCACCGGCAGGGTCGACACCACCACCACCTCCGGGCGACCTCTCCCTTACCCTCTTCGCTCACTCCCACGCCTCCCTAACCGAGCCGTCACTGCCCTAGCCACCCCGATTCCCTCCATGTGCGGCCGCCGTCGAGTTTTCAAGCGCGCCACGGGAGTAGTTGGCCTCCGGCCTTCTGCTCAGCTAGGCCAGGCCGTTTTCCCCTTGTCGTGCCTTTGAGACCACCATTCCCCTCCTTTCAGCTGCTGTCCAGCCGCCAGCAGCAAGGATTTACGGCCGGCCGGGCGTTGTAGACGGACTGCGGCCGCGGTCACTGGTCGGACTCAATGCACGGCCACGACCTAGCTCGGACCCTCGTTACCCAGTGATCCTTAGCCGACCCGTTAGTTGCCGTCTGCCGTCGCCACAGTAGCTGTAGTCGCTTTTTGGGCCAGGCATTAGGTATACTTCACTTTGAGTTAGTGTTTTATTTCATCATCACGAGCAGCATAATATGATTAACTTATGAACGATATGTATTTGTAAAAAATAAGGATAAAATATGAAGTTGGCTATTAACTTTACAAACAATGTAATTTAATTAATAGTTTGTTGAGATAATTATTGTTTGGTATACAAATGTGTTAATGAATAATATTGAAAAATTATACACGTACTTGAAATTAAATTATGTTACGGTGCTATTGGAAATATAATGAGAAACCCTAAATTTTTCTTTATTAAGAAGTAGGACTATGGATTATGTTACCATGACTATTAATGATGAGCTTATAGATTCATGGTATATATCGAGGTTATTTAATGAGTTAATAGATTGTACTGATGAATGCATGCTCGTAGAGATGTTATTTTGTTAGATAGTTGTTCATGATTTTGTTATTAATGTGTGTAGTGTGATTGAATTGCGTAGGGTATGATTATGAATATAGTTGCACACATGTATTCTATTTATGCATCATATAGTTAGCTTGGGCGTTATTATTTAGTTTGATTGTTTAGGTGCGGAATAGGAGCTCGCCGCCTAAATGTGTGGCTTCATATGGAGCTTCTATGAGGTCCATTTAAGACTCGTTCCCTTTTTTTTTCATTTTACTCTATTGTGGTTTGCTTTATTAATGCAAGATATGTTAAGTGATATTTTATTAAAACCTACTTAACACGGGTCAGTTAGACAATTGTTTTTGGATTAATACCCCTCGAGGATGAGATCCCTTGAGTTTGATTTTGAAAACAATATCCACCACAAGTTACCTTTAGACAAATAATATTCAATCCCTTATCAAGTATATATATAATTTTATTGAGTTTTTAGTAAGACGAGAGATGGTGAAACTAACCCGCACATACTGTGAGCAGGTACACGTGTCAGTCATAGTGGGCTCGTCATAGTGGGCTCTGGATTAAAGAGAGGGTTGTTTCATTTCCCATAGATCCTAACAACTCCACTTTTTGGATTTTCTCATACCCGGAGAAATATGGAGGTTTATGGGTACTGTTTAGTGTAACGCACGTTCGGATATGGGATTCAAAGGGTATTAAAGGCGATCAAATACTTAACCTTCGTGTTCAGGGTTAGGAGAAATATGCTAGAAACGAGAGGGCTTAAGATATATTGGTAGTCTCAAGGGATAGAAAAAGAAAATGAGGAAATGCCAAGAAAAATATTGGTAAACTAGTTAGTTGAGGATGGTATTGGGTCCGCGGCCTGGTGGCTCTCTAGTAGATGTCCTTATGAGAGGTTAGTAGAAGATATATATGGCTTTCTTAAAATGAGAATCAATTCTCATTTATAAGTTTGTTATAGTTATTTTTGAATTAATAATACTTGTTACTAATGTATTTTTATATATATGTAGTAAGGAGTAAGAGTTTGATATGGCAGCCTGAACGGAAGAGAAGCGATTGCTATGTGCACACACAAAACTTGAGTGACATGATATGTGTTCAGACTGTTGTGTTTTAATTATAATTTATCAATTTATCATACGATGTTTTATAATGAAGTAAATAATCTGAAATTGATATAGTAATTGAAAATGATATAATAGATATAACACTTATAACAGAAATGACAAATGAAATAAAGAGATTAGTCAAGATCTGATTCATGTTTTGCAATTTTGTTATTTTGAAAATTATAGTATGTTGGAAATGTAGATTTTGTCTTATTTGATGATATATAAATATATTGTTAGTTAACAAATTGTCCCTTATTATTTTTGTAGGGAAAACTTTGTTTGTTTGGTTTTATAATTTTTGTCAATTTTATCATAGTTATTTTTTAGAGTTAATTGTGTGTCATATTCATGCAATATCCTATTAAGGTGCATAATAATATTTATCTTCCATTTTAATTCATTGAGAGTAGATCTATTTGAGCTAAGTTCGATTTAGCTGACTTAATCGATTGATCGGTAATATTCCGGTTTTTAATGATATTTGCTCATTTAAATTTATGATATAATAAAAAGAAGAAAAAAGGGAGTTCTTGACTATTCATATGTTTTCGTTTTCCTTTTTGATACTTGTTTGACATTGTCTTTAAAAAAACAACAAAACAAAAAAACTGTTTACTTGACCCATGGCCCAAATGGGGCGATCAAAGCGAGCAACAACAACAACCAACATGTAACTGGAATTGAGATGACCAATTTTCTTGACGTAACTACCTAACTCTGTAGCTCTTGATAAACAGTTTAGTATCAGCAAAATTCAAGCTCTATGCTATTATTAATGACTCAATATTTCAGACTTAATTTCAGCTAATCAGTTGTTACATTGCTACGTACATGTACATCGTCACCATTTTCTGGTTTCTATGTAAAAGAGTTCACGAAAAAAGTTTTATAACTGGAAAATTGTGAAAGAGTAAACTAAAATAAAATTAGCAAAAGAGGGTGAATAATAAGTATTCTATACTCTAGTTTAAAAGAGTGTTGCTTTCATCATATTCGCCCCTAATTTGTTAGGAGTATGTATAGGTCAAGCACCAGGATTAGATATAAAATGATGACTTTGCATTTGCAAGAGAAAAAGATGAATATGCATACGTAGAATATGAGGGGAAATCAGGTTGGAATTGAAATTTTGATATTATTTTTTGTTATTATCAGGTGATGGAAAAATTATGAATAATTACCAAAAGAAAAGGAAAATTTTTCATAGTAGCAAGAGAACCCTCTAATTCTTCTTTTTTAGGAAAAAAGCTCCTATTTGAACGATAAGATATTTGATATTTTTGTGTTGTGGTGTTATTAGGAATCGAGTTTGGAAGTTTGTAATTTCTAATATTAGAATTTGTTTGATGCCGATTTCTAACATGAGGTGATCATTTATAACCTTGAGAAGTATTTGGCAACGTATCGTGGTTAAGAGTCGCTGTATATGGCTGGATATTCTAATTGATCTGTTCAATTGAAATGAACCCTACCAGTTCTCGTGTTTCTGCTTATGCATCTATATTTGTGTACTTCATTGGCATATTGTATGATGTTTTCTACTGGATGAAGCGGATTATTTGCAAGTTTTCCCTAGTTATTTCTTGCATTCTATTTTTATTTTTAGTTCTTGGAAAAATCCTTGATGCATTGCATTGGCTTATGAGTCGCTCATATAAATTGACCCAATATTTCTTATCTAAATGACTGCTTTTAGCTTGTTCTTTCTTTCTTTGAACAGATTAACTGAACACACGATTATAATGTAAGTTTCTTAACTAAATGGCTGTTTTTAGCTTTTTTTGGTCATGGTTCGTTTTAATTCTTGATTGATTTTTGGTATATCTTCCCACGTAAATGTTTTCAAGGATCAAAGAAATGGAATTACCATGTCATATGATGCATCCGGATCTTGACAAATATGAAGTAGTGGGGAGGTCTTAACATTATAACTTATTTTTTGGCTTTATAAATTTGATATTAGCCACTACTTATTAATTCAGTTATGTGTAGTGGTGTCTATCGATTGGGTTTTGTCTCGAATTACTCATGTCAAACCCGTTAATTATCTTAAACCCATGTTTCAAACTCGACCATTTATCATTTAAATTTTTATTACATACAACCAAACCCGACCACCCGAACCCATTTAGCAAACTCAAATCTGATCATTTAAAACCTGATTAAGTCATGAAAAATTAAATTATAAATAATTATATAAAAAATAAGGAGGTTAAATAGGCTAATACAAAAAAATGAAAATATGTTAATTTTATATATAAACACGTATATTTTTGTAATAAAGTTTAAATCATATTAATATAATTATTATAATAAAATTATATTATTGAAACTTGACATATAAAATTGGCACTTGGTATCATAAAATTAAACCCAATTATATAAATATCAAATCTAATTTATCCGAGTTTGATTGGGTCGAGTTCCCCCACCAGTCTGGCACCCTTAATTTTCTGCTTATTTTGGGGGTAAAGCTTATTAGCATGCCCGGTCTAACAGTCTCGTTACTGCTATCTTTACATTTTCGTGATTCCATCTTGATCAGAAGTTACCTGCGGTTTCATACAGAACATTTTAGGTAACATTCTAGTATAGCTTTAGGCCTTTGAACTTTGAAGACTGCAGGTGTAGCTTCTTGTATAGCATTAGTGAGGGGAACACCTTAGCGGAAATGAAAGAGAAAAAAGATTTGTCATTTTTAAGGGAAGAGGAATGTTCGAATCCGCACCAACAGATTTCTTAAGGGAGGAGGAATGTTTGAACAAAACTTGTCATTAGGGATCCGAGAATATGATCATTGCTCGTGCGCAGGCTACCTTTCTTTGTGTAAATTACCTGGCTTGCTGGGATGTCACGGTAACAGGAGAAGGCATCTTCCTTTGGCAGGTCTATCGATCCCGGTGGCAATATAAATAGCACCCAAGCCATGTAATTTAACTGTGTCCACAGCATGCCCGCTACAACACGACAGCCCTCCAAAAATTATAGAGGGATACAAATTCTGCTTATTTCACCTGCATCTTGTCCTCATCGCGAAGACAAGTCTTATATACCATGGGGAACGTTGACAACAAAGAAAAAAGAGCTGTTTGATAAATAAGTTTTTGCTGTGCGGTTCCTCTGTTATCACTGTTGTGTGGTGTAAACCTTTTTTCTTCATACTACAGGCATGCAACTGGACGTGTGACATTTTCTCGTGGTTTTGCAGGCCTTTCTGATTGTGAATCATGGATGAAAATATTTGCCAAAGAATGGTTCCCAGTGCATGTCTGAGCTGGGGACTTTGGTTTCAACGTCAAAAGTGTAGTGCAACAAGATACAAAGAAAGCCCAAGAATCTGGCATCATCAATTATAGAAATCAGGAATTACCTCATTTTTTTAATTTCTTGACTTCTGTTTTTCTTTAAAATAACGTTGCCAACCTTCTTTTTGGTGGTAATATTCCATGCTGAATTGTCATCCACATGCGATGATGTTAATACTCTCAAGTGGAATCTGATAGTGTGACCACAAACTGACCGAACTAAATCCCTTGCACCACCCTCTGCGTGAAGCGGGCAGCGAAGCAAAAGCCTCCTTGGAATTTGACAAGGCTTGGAAAAAAAAAGCCATAACACGATCCGCCTCCTCGTCACACAATGTTGGCACTCCACCAAAAACCACTTCTCTCATTCACCGATCGTCAATTGCCTTTGTCGACACCAAGTTGTTGGCCATTCCTTGTCATCCCCAACTATCTCCCCAATTGCCCTTGCGTCTTCACTTTACCCAATTTTGATCACCTGTTTCATGTCCCACTTACAGAACAATAATAATATTGGTCGCAAAGTTTTTACAAAGACCAAATCTGATGTCTAGCCTTACGACAAAAGAAGCCGCACCGAAACGCCAAATTGTCACGATATAATATGTTATTCGAGATACCTAGAGTGGTTACGTGAGAGCGAGAGTGTAGTTCGCCACTTCAGTAACTTGCTAACTAAGCCTCTTTAAGTGTTGTGGCCTTGTAAATAGATAATCTCTTCCGCTTGGTGACCTACATCACAAGATTTGGCACTAACAGTAATGTAGTTTTGTGACATAATCTCCCAAACCTAGGGGATACTTATAAGAGACCAACGGCGATCAGCTATATAAGTACATTGTTTCTTTTTCAATGACAAAGCATATATAATTTTGGGTGAGAAGATGCCTAACTAGAATCAATGGCTCAGATGAAGACCCAACATGAATGTTCAAAATTAAGTAGTTATAATAATTCAATAAGTAGGCCAATTTGGTGATGACGATTCGTACCTACCGCAATCCAGCTCGTCTCCTTGTCACATTGCACTTCATGGCCGACCCCACTTCGTGGAAACGGAATCGGACCGTCCAATGTCGCAAATCGCAGCCCACCAAGATTCTAAGATCATAGTAAACAACGGGTCCGATGTTGCCACGTTTCCCCGCCAATTACGTATTCAAGCATCCGTTCTCCTTCTTCTTCTGCACGTTCGCCGGCCGTCGCCATTACAAATCCCGCAAACTCTCGCCGAGTTTTTCTTCGCTTCGAATTCGTCGAATCCTCTGCAAAATTATTCTCGCATCGGTGGTTTTGGTTCGAGAGCGGGGGAGGGGAAAGATTGGTTCTTTTCCGATTTTTCCCGATTTTTTGGGTGTTTTTTCGACATAATGAACCCTAGTTTTGCTGGATCTTCACGCATGAGCTGGTTTGACAAGCTACGTTCTTCGTCGAATTCCTGCCAATTCGCCGAAGGCCTCCTGATCTTCATCATTTACCATTCGTTCCAGTTATTCATTAATCGTTTTTCTATACGTAATTATTCGTAAACAAGACATTTTCGGGGAAGGGATTGCCTTGTCTTTGTCTTTCGGTCGTTCGTTTGCGTTGCTTCTGTGTTTTCTGGAGGCCATGGATTCTGACGAATCGGATTCTCCGGATTCGTTCCATGGTGAGTTATTTTATTTTGTTTTATTTTTAATAATTGTGAGGTAAGATTGGTGTTTACGTTGTTGTGATTATATTTACCTGGCATGGAATGGTTAAAATTTTGAAACAGTGCAGATTGGTTTCATTTTTTATGTATTGCTGTAAGGCTTTGAATGGCTAATGCTCTGAATTAATTCGTCATGGACGTTTCACACCAATTATTAGTCATTGGAGATTTGAATGCAGTCATTCAAAAAACTGTTTTTTTAAAAAAATAATAGCAATTAGGCCTTTTGGTAATATTCCTACATGACAACGGGTTACCTCATAATTTCTTTCAACTTGTATCTGGTACTTTTCATCTTTCGTTTCAACATTGATCTTATTATATGGATGATGCCTTTCCCATTCGAACAGGCTGTGGCTGATGTTTCACTTTAATGTTAAATGGAATCATAATGAGTAACTATGTTTAGTATAGGCTAAGGAGCCTCTCGCAGAAAAGCAATTATATGTTGACTTTAAGCTCTTGTTCAGACATTTTTATGATAAAAAGCTTATATTTCCAAATCTACTAATTTACTCGAAAGAGCCATGCACAAAATTGTTAATGTAAGAAATAAGAGAATCAGCCAAAGCCTGTATACTGCACGTATTGAGTGTTTTGTTGGAAAATTCAATCTATTTCATTTCTGAGTCATTAAGATAAGCTTCCGACAGATGTATTTGATATGATTTTTAATTGTGCTATTGTCTTATATCGTGTAAATTTCTTTAGGCTCATTAATTTCACCAATCAAGTTTAGAGAACCTTCTCGGTCTTCAGTCATTGTAATTGGTGGTGGGATTTCAGGCATCGCAGCTGCCCGCACACTAGCAGATGCTTCCTTCAATGTAATTTCTTTGGCTATTTTCTTTTCCTTTTCCATAGTTAGAGAAAGATAGTTTGGCCGCCGATGAATATTGTAATTGCACTGATGCAGGTTCTCATACTGGAATCGCGTGATAGGATTGGAGGCAGAGTTCACACTGACTATTCATTTGGCTTTCCCGTTGATATGGGTGCTTCATGGCATGTCTAAATAGTTATTTGACATTCTAATTGTCTAAAAAATTGATATTTTTAAATATATGATGCGTATAGATATGTTGTCTGTTTATCTTACCAATTTTGTGTTGATCAGGCTTCATGGTGTCTGTGATGAGAACTCATTAGCTCCATTAATAAGATCTCAAGGACTTACATTGTATCGCACAAGTGGTGACAACTCTTTGTTGTATGACCACGATTTAGAAAGGTTGGTCACCTCACCTCCAGAAGTATAGAAATTTCTCCATTTTTTTGGACTTCTGAGAGGGGAAAGGTGGGTGGTTGAAAATTTTGTTAAATGCTATAATTTTCTTTTCAGTTGTGCGCTTTTTGACATGGATGGTCATCAAGTACCTCAGCCTTTAGTTATTGAGGTGGGAGAGACACTGAAGAAAATACTTAAAGAGGTATGCTTTACCTTTGAATTTATTAGGCAGGCTTTAGTTCGGTAAACTTGATGTCTGATTTTGAATAGATATTGCAGACAGAGATGGTTAGGGATGAGCATAATGAAGATATGTCTATCCTGCAAGCCATTTTCATTGTTCTGGAACGGAACCCAGATTTAAGGTTGGGGAATTTTTATTTTTATTAAATATATTTTGGTGATTATTAGAATGATTGCCCCTTCTTCATGCTAATATTCATATGGGACTTAAACAGGTTGGAAGGCCTGGCTCATGAAGTACTTCAGTGGTTTATATGCAGAATGGAAGCATGGTTTGCTGCAGATGCTGATATGATATCGTTGAAAAGCTGGGATCAGGTATAACTGCTATAAATGTTTATTTTTTTACCTAAGTTCTGTAATCAAGCTTTTACATATTAAGCTATTGATCCTGAAAGATGTACACTTGATGATGTGTACCTATTTCTCTTGATGCTAGATATGCATGCTTAGATTCTTGTTTAGTATTTCAATTCTTTTTCTACCTGCGGGATTAATGACAGGAATCTTTTAAAATGCTTTATGAATGTTCTGCTAGTCTTCTATACTTGTGTATTACAAGAATGAGTTCTTAAACATAATCATATTCATTTAAAGCATGTATTATTACAGTACATTCTTTGCCCTTTTGTTCTAAAAGAGCACTCCTTGCAAATAAGTTGATTCATGTATGTGATGGATCTAATCATTATCATCTATCATATCCAACATGGCCTGTGTTGGGCATCCAGTTGGTGTGCAGAGAGTAATGACATAGCTTCATATCTTTTTCATTTTGTCCGTCAATGTATGTGTTGGACTTCCTCTTCTATTTTTGCATTTGGTCCATATGTATGGCATCTTATTCGTGTTTTTTTTTCCTACAAAAAAGGAATGGATCAATAATGCATGAATATAGAAATTCTTTTAAGTAATCATTTTTTATTTGATTTTGGATGTAGGAGCATGTTCTCTCTGGTGGTCATGGACTAATGGTGGAAGGATACTACCCCATTGTACAAACTTTGGCTAAAAATCTTGATACACGCTTGAACCATAGGTTTGATGCCATAAAACATGATTTCAGTTATTGCATTATAGGCAAAGTGTAAAGTAGGACTGTAGGAGGTCGGGTGAAAGCTACTGTCAGACACCTTGTTTTTCACTCATGAAATGCGTGATTATGATAAATTTTTTGGTGGTTTTGTTTTCCTGTCTTGCGTGATGTCTTGACAAAATCCACGAGGAAAAGATCTGAGCTTTTTTACAATGCATTTCATTCTATTGCCAAAATCTCCCTAGTTCTTGTTACTTGGTTCAGCAGTCCGCAGGATTAATTCCTTGTCCTTTCATTAGTTAGAAATCACATCCAAGCCTTTCTTTTACTTATTTTGGTGGTTGGTTATCCAATACTGCCCTTTGCTGAATCTCCAAGAAAATTTGCAAATCTTTAAGTTATCCAACTTTCAAATATCTTCACATTCTTTGTTGTAACTTTTTTTAAATTGGAAAGATGTGTTTTTTTCCTTGAGTTGTGTACTTATTTCTGATTTTTGACACAGGGTCACAAATATTTCTCAGTGGTGTGATAGAGTAATCCTTACTGTTGAAGATGGGACAGAATTTGTTGCTGATGCTGCTATCATCACAGTTCCACTTGGCGTCCTTAAGGCTGATCTTATTGAATTTCAGCCAAGATTGCCTAATTGGAAGGTCTCTGCAATAGCTGATCTGGGAGTTGGCAACGAGAATAAGATTGCTCTTCTTTATGATACTGTTTTTTGGCCAGATGTGGAATTATTAGGTGTTGTAGCTCCTGCATCTTATGCTTGCGGGTATTTTCTTAATCTTCACAAGGTAACGGGCCACCCCGTGCTTGTATACATGACTGCTGGAAGATTTGCTTATGATATAGAGAAGTTATCTGATGAGGAAGTTGTCGGTTCTGTTAAGTTGCAGTTGAAAAAAATGCTACCCGGTGCAAGTAATCCGGTGAGATATTTTTTCCTTGAATGTACTTATTATAATCATGCTTGTTAGATTTAACAAAAAAATGCATTAAGATTTGTTTTTGATTGCTCATATTACCATGATTTCTTGTTGGAAATAGAACTGACATTTGGCATGTTATTTTTGGATTATCTTGCAGGTCAAATATCTGGTCTCTCGTTGGGGTACAGACCCAAATTCTCTTGGATCTTACTCTTATGATCTTGTTGGGAAGCCATCTGATTTGTACGAGAGACTTAGAGCTCCGGTCGACAATCTTTTCTTTGGCGGAGAGGCGGTTAGTATGGACCATTCTGGTTCTGTACACGGAGCTTATACTGCTGGAGTTCTAGCTGCTGAGGATTGCTTGAAATGTTTATTGAAGAAAAATGGAAAGTTGGATTTATGCCAACTTGTCTCTAGACAAGAGAAGTTACAGGTTACCGTTCCTCTTCGCATTTCAAGAATGTGAATCAATTATCTGTTAAATTTTGATCTTAACTGAATCGGCATGACTTTTTGCCTTTATCGTTTTTAATTTGCTGGTTTCTAAGTAAATGCTTTTTGCTGTAAGCCTGTGGTTTGATGGACAAAAATGTCCTGACATTGATCGAAATTATATAAAAGTTGTTTCCTATGAAGTATTATTTAGTTCCCTTGATCAAAATTTACTGTCGTTCAATTTTGAGGAATGCAAGGCTTGGGCACTGTATGTAAACGATAGCTTATCCGAGGGCACTGAGCATCTAGTCGATGTTTGCTTGGGCGGTTATGGTTGAAAGGTTTTTATTCTCCTTTACCAGCTAGACCATGATGACTTCTTAGATTGTAATTATTTGAGTTTGTTGCTATTATATCAAACCGGTTGAAGTGCGCGGTTCGAGATCAGAGACTTCGATACAACGTTGAAATAATTCACGTCAGGGGCACGGCAATTTTATTTCTCGGTTGTGTGAGGCACAACCTATCAAGCAGTTACATACTTGGGAGGAGTTGAAAGATGCTACACGCCTTATTCAAGATCAAACACACTCAAACAAGCAAATGCCTAGAAATCGCACAAGCCATTGCCTAGAATGGCTACTTGTATCACTCGAGCCAAAAGAAGAAGATCAGACAGCCTATTGCCTAGAATGGCCAGTCGTACTCAAGCCAAAAGAGTTTCAATTTCCCTCCCACAGCTTAGCATAGTGCTCAGCACGTCTTCACACAAAAGCAGCGATGGCGGAAACCACGGCAGCGCCCACCGGGGAAGCCCTCCGTCTGGCAGACACTGGCGCAGTTGCTGCCCCTCAGACACGGACCCTTGAACCTGTGGCTCTGTGACTCGCAGATCCTTGCCTCGGCAAAGCTCGGCCCAACATTTCCTAGTAAAAATTAAATCACCCACAAAAATATAAGACGCGTTGAATTGTTACACAACCATGCAAGCGTCAACTACGTTCTCTAGCAATATGAGAGTAGAAAGAGAAAGTGAGATAGGAATCAACCCGTGGACATGATCAGCAAAAGCATGATAAAAATGGCTGGGAATAGACGTGATCCCATTAGCACTAAAAGCTACACTCAGAGCGAGGACTTGAAGGAGGAGATAGAATGCAATGGAAGAGGGAGGCGTTTGTGGTGCTTATATAGATAACCAAGGTAATGACAGTGTGAACAGAAAATCCAAGACAGTGGTGGAAGTTGATGGGGGAAAGCTGCATGTGATCGTGACGAAAAAGAGAAATAATTGGATCGACAAAGATAAGTGGCGTGGCCCGTGAAAGCTCAAAAGTGGGTGTTCTTTTGATTATATTCAAAAAGCATGCCGACATACATTGCAAGGAAAGCTTGTCTTTGAGTGTCATGGCATTTTTTATTTTACTTTTACGCCGCGGCCCACAGATGAGTCATGAATAATTGAGCGGTGGACAAGTTGTTGATGATCAAAGCTTTATTTTTATTTTTGATACTCCATTTCCTTTGCCAGCAATCAAAGGTTTTTACTTTTCATAGAACCCTATTTATCTAAAGAGAAAAATGTTTGAATTCGTATGACTCACCTAAAGGAACTCTAGACAAGCTCCGTGGCAAATTACGAGACGCTTGAAGGGTCCCGCCGTATCAAGTTCTAGATACGCATCCGATCTTTAAAAAGCTCATACGTCTTGAGGAATTAATAATACATATAAAATTAATATTTTATAAAAAATTATTAAATAAAATATCATTTAAATTCAATTTTTTAATCTAAAAATCAATAAATATTAAGTTAAATTTTATATTCTTGATGAATAAAAATATTACTCATGCATCTCACTTCTAAAGGCAAAATTATTTTATAAATAAACATAATAATAACTAAGATTTACATTATAATAATTATTTTTTAAAATTTTATAATAATAAATATCATTTTTTTGTACTAATATAAATATGAGTACCTAGTTATATCCAAGGCAAAATTAAAAATTAGCATCTTTTGAAAAAAAAACAATTACAGGCCTTATAAATTTTTTTAAAAATTGTGGATGTATGAATGGTGAAAGAGATGATCAAAATGAAGTAAAAATAATAAAATAAATAAATAAATAGAAGGTGAATGATATCATCTTTTTTTTTACTATAAAATATTAAAGAATAATAAAACCCACATAAATACAGGTGAAAAAATGTGTAAATGGTAGATTTGATCATCTTTAGAGCATATACAAATATTTTTCATTTTGTAAATCTTTAAAATGGTTGAAAAAGAAGAACAAATATTATTTTCAGGACGCATCAAGTGTAATGGATGTGTATAGCATGGCCTCCCCAAAAACCGATATGTATCGCACAATATGGAAAACCATGCCAACCAGGCCCCCTTCCAGTCAACAAAGCCAACAAAGTAAACCAAAACAATGGGCAGAATTCAAATGGGAGGCAAGAAACGTTGGGAAATTAAAAGCCAACAAAGCCAGCACCTTTTTTCGTAATATTGAAAACAAGCTTCATATATTGCATGAAATTCCACTGAATCTAAGGTTATTAACAGTTTACCGTAGTTCTTTTTACAGCTTTAATTAGGAAGAGCGGAGGTTATATATAGAAGAACATTGGCAGCTCCATCCCTGCTCGGCACAGGACACGCGTTCATCTTCCCTGCCAAAACATTAATTAGTGCAAGTGAAATCGTCATTTTTCCACAATGAACGGAGCTAATAGAAATTATTACGAAAATTCTTTCAAGCGGAACAAATTTTAACACAGAATGGGCTATATTTTAGCTAGCTGGTGATAAGAGCTGCTAAATAGAAAATCAAGAAAAGCTTGTAGGATAATATGTTCCTCATTTTATAGGAGATAGGATAAATAATAATAGCAAAATAGCAGAGGGTAACAGTTTTTGTTTTAAAAAAAGAAAGCAGCAGAAGATAGAATACGACCTCATGAGGTAGGTACAACCCTTTTCAAATTTAAAATGACAAACCAACAGGGCAAAACACAACTTCATTGAGAATGCTTCTATTGGTTAAAGGAAATATACCTAAGAACAGCAAGTTGAAGCTCTTGATTCCTCAGCTTGTCTATCTACAGGAACCATTCCTATTGGGTTTTGAGCTGGCTGAGCATGAGGCAGCCTTTTTGCTGTTTACATCAACACAGACGGTCAGAAATATTATCAAAGTCTTCAGCTATGGCTTCAGAGAATTGAATGGTATCAGCATTTGATGGACAAGGGAGGAATGAATAAGATGGTAGTATTAAAAAAAAGACAGTGAACATTCCATTATATAATTAAAAGAGAAAGCCACAGACATGAAAAACAAGTAACAATTCAATCAGTAATCAAGAATGTTTCTCCTCAATAAAAAGTTCATATGGTATAAATTTAAAATTACCAGAGTCGTTTTGATTCCAACTACACTTGTTAGGTAGGAAATGAACTACCTAAAGATAAAATATCCAACCATGTTTCTCCTGAACCAATCAGTTCATCCAAGGATATCTGTTTTTACTTAAAAAAAAGGCATATATGCGTAAATCAATTTCCATCTCAGCACAGGCCAGATATAACAGATGGATCTTTCCAATTTTGTGTGACCAAATAAGCAGACAGCATGATGGGATCAACAAGAAGCAAATGGGGCAATAAGCTGATAATGAAGAAGGAAGTGTTTTCTAAAATACGACTGGAGGGAAAATTTCAAGCTATTCTGCCCTGTGTAGTGTGCGTCCTGTCTCTAAAATTCACATTTCTCTCACTAAAAAAATTTATTTATAAAGAAAAAAGTAGCATGCCGATTTCATAGAATATTTCATTCACATTAGTGGCAGTTTTGGCAGATGTATCCATGAAAAAAAGACCATTATCAGCAGCATATGTTTTCACTTCCTATTAAAAAAGGATCTAAAAAAGTGACTACATAATAAATAATAAGGCCAAGCAAGAAAACAGTATCATCCACAAAAATATGCCCCTTATCAGCCCTAAAATGTTCAGTAATCAATGTGCTTCCAAAATGGGGCAGTTATAGTTCTAATAAGTAATATGATAACATGACTAGAATATAATTCCCAATGCTTCCACTTTCAATGTAAAAAGTTCAAACTTTCAATTCTTTGCATAGCTCCCAACGTGTTATTGACAGCTAACACGAAAACAAATTACTTCCACCGGATGGAAAAGGAACATTATTAATTTCGCATCAATGTAATTGTTTCATTTAAGAAAAAAAAGGAAATAATTTTACCGTGCTAGTAATGTCGAAAACAATAACAGCAGCAGCAGCTCCTCGATAGTACATAGGGGCCAAACTATGATACCTCTCCTGCCCCGCAGTGTCCCAAATCTCGAACAAGCAGGTGGGCACGACAGGCCTTGGGGCAGATCAAGCGTAGGATGCGAAAACGAACAAGAATGATCAGACCCATAAAGGGGGTAGGCAGGTGCGGTGTGGATGCAGTCAGCAGGAGGACACGTTCAATGCATACGGGCCCGACGTACCTGTTTACCACAAGTGCAACACCGGCACTACAGGGGTTCAATAACGATGACTTAGTTGGGAGTTGGCTTTAGTGTACACCCAGATTGGTAGAGCATGACAAAGAGAGTCCGTTGTTAGTACTTTGGAAGCAGTTTCAGCCACTGAACGAAAATCTTGAAAATGGCTATTATTGCCAAAACTTGGTCCCAAATTCCGGCGAATGCAAGAGTGAAGGGCCTTTGACGATGGGCCTGACCCAATAAATAAAAATTAATAGGCTTAGTTATTTTAAATCAAATTAAAAATTTGAGCACGTCTCTACTAATACATTAAATCTTACCTTAGTATGTATTAAATATGATACTAACTTAATTTTTTTTGGATATTATATTTTACCTATTTTAAAAAAATTCATCCTCAAGATTTCTTTCTTATAGTATATCATCGTCCACCCAACGCGGTCTTGAATTCGTTTTGATACCATATATAAATACCCAACTAAGTAGAGCAAATGGATGGGCTTAGTTGTCATGCTCCAATTTTTTGGGACACGAAAATTCTTATTTTTTAATTATTATTGAAGTATGTCATTATTCCCCCCCAAAACATTATCTTCTCTGGATCAATTGTGAAATTTGTAATAAAGTAAACTTCATAATCATATCATGACCTTCAATTAAGTTTACAACCAAAAAAATTTACATCATAACAAAAGTACATAATCATTTGATTACATAATGTTACAAAAAGATAACTATAATATTAAACATGATCATCATATTAAGCTTATATGCATCTGAGTCATAATCTATTCTTCATGTTGGTTATCTCTAAGATGAGTGGGGTGAGTATTCAAAATACTCAATAAGAACAAATAGCATTCTTAACAACATATAGAATATCTCATGTAAGACTCAATTAATTGGAAAATTTGATAAATCATAGACATCCTAAGCTTTTAAGGAATTGTATATAATGAATCATTTAATCATAATAATAATCATGGAGGTTTTCTGCTGAATATAATAATGGTGCACCCATGAGCCTGTGTTACTCTAAGAATAAAATCAATCTGTCAAGTAAATCAATAACCAGTCATACTCAATAAGATTTATCAATGGGACAGTGCAAGCCAGAAGTTTATGAGTCATTCCTAGTCACACGTAAAAATCTGGTAACTTAGTACGTTATCGTAATCGTGTGTGAGTCTAGAGTGTGTATCATAACCAGCTAAGAGTAAGATGATATTATATGATATTCAATATACCAACTCAGAAACATAAAAAGCCAATCAAATCTCAATTATATCTTTAAAATCGATTACCATAAGACTTCATTATCAAATGAATTAATCAAAACATCTTTCAAATCATAGGTATCATAGAATCATTAAAAGAATTTCAAAAAATTAATGAATATAATAATCAAAAGATTATACAAATGATGGACAAAGATCAATATCAATTCCTCGTTTCAACTTGCCGGAGAATAAAATTATCTATAAAGAAAGAAGAATTTTATACGAAGAAATCAATCTGTAGTTAAGAAGGTTAGGTTCTTACTTTTTTTATTGGCTAAGTGCTTCTTCAACTAGCTCTTTTTTATCTTCTTCCTAGCCTTCTCTTTTATGCCTTAACTTATTTATCTTCCTCTTTTATATTTTTAGTTGTTTTATTTTTAAGTTATTAAAACTTTCTTGAAATGGCATTTTAGTAATTTTAAATTTTCTTATAACTAATCAGAACTCACCACCCTTACCAGCCGATTAGATTTGCTTCACTTATTAGCCAATTAAGATTTGTCACTTCTTCTAACCAATAAAAATTTGCCGAGTAGATTATTTCACTTAAAAATTATCTTAAAATATTATAAATTTTGCTTAATTGTTAAGTTTCCTATTTTGAAACTTTCTAGGAAGGTTGTTTTAGTCATTTTGACTTCTACTTTCATCTTCATCATATAAAAACACTAATTACTACTCAATCAATCTAATTCCACTTACTTAACTCTTAACAAGATTTCAATTAACTCAACAAATATTCATAAAAGTAAATAAAAATAAGGTTTTTACATTAATTATCTTTTTAAAAATAATTAACTAAATTAAAAATTATAAATAACATCCATATTTATATATTAAATTATACCATAATAAATATTAAACGTAAGACTACTTTATCTTTTTGGGGATAATACAGCCGGCCGGAAAACATCAGCAAACGGAGCAGCTTTTGTCATACTTTTACTCTGTTGGTGGCTGTCGGGCCAGATATTCTAGCGACACCAGAGGGCTTCGACGGTTGGGGCTTGTCTACAAGGGTAGCTGGTATGGTGGGCTACAAGTTGGGTACCATGGGCCGTCCAGGGGTGGCCGTGGTCAGCTGGAAAAGACACCAAAAGTTGGCCGGAAAATCTGAAAACAAAGAAATAGATGAGCTTATCGTTGCCGGCAGCCTTCCTCCCTGGCCTTGCTCCACTCCGCCTCTTCCTCCCTCACCACTCCTGCTCCTCCTCAGCTCTGGGCTTCTTGCTTCTTCCGCTCCTCGCTCTCATCCATGTTCCAGGTTTCTGAAAGGGGGAGGAGGAGGGACGGGGGATATTTATAGAAGAGGGAGGCTTGGAGAGGGAGCTAGGTGGGATTTTATCTGGAGCCTTGGATGAAGGCAAAACGAGGATGTAAGGTTAAAGAGATTACATTCCTTCCTCTCCCTTTTTGTATATACGTGCATGCCTTTTCCCCGCTTTATTATTATCATTATTATTTTAATTTGATAAGTGGGCCCAAAAATGGGCCCTCGCCGGCTTGCAAAGAGTGGTCAGTGAAATATTCAACAGTACGTGCGATCTTTGACATGTAAAAATAGAAAGTTACAACTCTAATAAGAGGTCGACATACAAACTTTGTACTGCAATTCTTTTCTTTTTTTTTCTTCAAAATTTTTTTCCAAACATTTTGTACTGCTGGTGAGTTTTTTCTGCGTGATTATACGGATATCCAAAATATGAACGACATGGATGTAACATTTTTTTTCTTGTTAATAAGAGTAGATGATAATAGATAGTATATTTGATTTGAAGCCAAACTTGAAATAGGCTAATAGAGGGCGTAATCCTTTCTGTTTATTGTATACGCCTAAAGTAAATAAATTATAATAATAAGTGTTTAAAAGGATCTTCAGAAAAATCTCTGAAAATAAAAGAATCCCTCCTATTGTTGGTTTCTTTCCAAAATTTTCCTAGGCAGCATACTTCACCTACTCTTCTATTAACAAAAAAAAGTCAATATTGGCCTTTAATGAGATTCAATCAATCAAAATATAATAAAAATAATAAATAATAAATCAAATTATTATATTTTATTTTTTTTTATTTAATTAAAATTTATATTTAAAATAAAAAAACCTATATCTAAGGTATTAAATTATTTTAAATTATCTCATTATTTAACAAGAATTTAACTATAAAACTTAAAATTATTTATAATACAAATCGCATATTGCAGGACATCTCGTCTAATTTGTTTACAAGCACTCTCATTTCTCTTATTTGATTTCTACTTACCTATATTCTTCGATTATTTTTTTCCTTCTACTATTTTCTAAAAAAAAACCAACAGATTTTCCAAAATAATTATATAATTTTCAATATGAATTTAGATTTTGAAAAATTATATTTTGGCAATTATGTACAAGTTTTCCATTTGTCCATGAGTGGCCTAATGGGCCATACAAAGCCCACAAACACAGTGGCGACCCATAAACCAAGCCCACAGAATATCATTAGCCTTAGGCTTCCGGGCGTCCCCTTTCCAGAACCGACCCACCTGCCTCTTCCCTCCGGCGACAAACGTCGGCCGCTCCGTCGACGCCGCCCCTCTTCTCCTCCTCTTCCAACTTCTACGTGCCTCCTTCGTCTCCTCACCCATTGCCAAGAACATATTTGTTCACCGGTGCTGGTTGGTTTGCTCTTAACATCCCAATAGATGGGGAATTCTCAACAGTTTGACGGGACTATCACCTTAGGCGAATTCCAAGTTTCCGCCAAGTGTCTCGAGAATAAGTGGAATTCGGTTAGCCGCACACTGCCACCTTGGAAGTGGATCTCTTGTTCCAGATTTCCTCTCGGTGGTGTATCTCACAAAGTTGGTGTTTTTCTTTTTCATCACACTTTGGTTAGAGGTTAGAATCAGAATTTTAGTAGTTAACATCTGTTGAACACAGGAAGAAGGATATTTAGCTCTTCAAGATGTGCTCAAAGTTGCGACTTATGAGGTTGGCCTCATATTTGCATTATTTTCTCCTTGTATTTGTGAAGGAACATTAGATGATTAGTTTAAACAGAGATTTTGGAATCTTGGTTTGAAATATTCAATTTGTCTTTCTATTATTGTATTCGCCATTGCTTATGAAGAGATGGCTTAGACCAGCATATTAATTTGGGAAGGTATATGAATTTTTTCAGAAAATTAGTGCTGTATCTGAAGAAATAGAGCTGGTTGATGAAGCCATGCTGGTGAGCTTTCTTTGTGATTATTAGTATCGTATATTCACCGATATTTACATGTAGAAGAATCTATATTTTGTGTATTTATTGATAAACTTGAGCTTTTGGGTTTGTTTTCCTTTGATTTCAATAATGTTTTATACTAGACTACAAATTTACTTACATGCTGCACAGTTTTTTTTATCAGTTTTTTATCTTATCAATGGAATAACTATCTGTTGTCTCCTTTAAATTTTGTAGATTGAGAACCGCAGTTATGAAGGCCACGTTTTTGACTTTCACATAATATACAGCTCCTCATATCAGGTCCCTATTATGTACTTTCATGTGCGTTCTTTAGGTATGCTTTGTTTGGTGACCGTTTGTTTAGAGGAACCACATACAACTCAAAGTAGAACTGATTCGTGGTTATGAAACATCTGAACAGATGGACAACCTCTTGAATTGGATGATTTTGAGCAGGATCTTCCCTTGAACTCTTTGGATGTACTAAGAAAAGCAAAATGGACTTTCATAACTCGAGAGGTATACATCAACCTAGCTATTTTCCCGAAACATATTTAGGAGAGCATTGAAGAAGAGAGAGTTTCTTGAGGTTAATATTGTGGAATTCTTTGCAGGAGCACCCATTCTTGAATCGACCTTGGTTCATGTTGCACCCTTGTGGAACCGGTGAATGGATGAAGTTGTTACTAGATAGAAGAGGTGTGAACCAAGAATCAATTGTTGAGCAGTACTTGATTTCTTGGCTTTCGGTTGCTGGCCAAGCTGTTGGCCTGAAAGTCTCCCCTGATTTGATGGGGAAGACCCAACCTTCTATTAAAGATGGTTGTTTGAGTGAAGTTGCAGATAGAAAAACGCTTGTTCAGACCCAGCTGAATTAGTTGCTGATTGTGTGTTGATCAAATGAGAATGATAAGGAATTGGTTTGCTTTGAAAAAAATGATATGGAACTGGTTTATTTTTTCCCCAACTGAGGTAAGCTTGGTTGGTGGTGCAAAATTCGAGAGCCTCATAAATATCATGTTGATGATTGATCAACAGGTTGCTAGCTATTGTTCTTACAAAACATGACATGGATTATATAATTATGGGTTCTGTTCCATTGGGTCATTTTTTCATCTTTTTCAGTGTCAATAATCGGTTGTAACTTGTATAATGCATTGAAGCTACTAGTGATATCATGAGAGAAGAAGTGCGCATAGTTATAAGATAGATCAAATAATACAGATCAACTCTAGCTAGCAAGTTCTTGATACAAGTTGGATCCTCAAAGCGAATATTCCTAACTGCTTAAGGTGTGAAGCATCCATGGAAAGCATCAAGCTGCGCCTCTGACGCCTTCACTACTGGAGAAGGGATGTCGCCGGAGTTCCGAGGAGTGCTCTCTGGAGAAAGGGTGGTGATCTGTTCTGCCTTTCTTTCGGTCTGAACCAGTAAAGACCGCTGCTGCCTCTTTGATTTGCGTCATCCCCCATCGTTTGTTGACATACTCCTCAGAGATGAAGATATCCATTTCATGTGCTTCTACAAGTCAGGAGACTCAAGGGGCGGGCAGAACTAGACCAAGTAACGAAAATATGGTGGGAGAAAGCCTGTAAATTGATAGAATTTTATCACAAAATGTGGCTTTCAACTCTGATGTATTTCGTCAAAAACTAAGGAGCAACTGCTATGGATCATTTATTGCATATGAAATATTCTAAGTTCACCAAAGCTTCTAACCATTATTGTTGGGTTGTCAATGTTATGTCTTCAATCATGCAGCTGAGCGTTCTTAACCATGAAAGTGATTATGTTTTCTGCAACAGGTACAAAATAAAGATTGTTGTTTAAGTATCTTAAGACGTGGTTCTCGCGTATCCAAATGTTTGGCTGTTTTTTATTGGTGGAATAATAGTAAGCATGGCAGGGGTGGTTCTGTTGAATGAAGCCTGGTACGAAGTCCCTTGTGTCCCGAATCAAGACAGCAAGATAGTTGTTTTGCACCGCAGATATTTGCAGATAGATGGCAGACCAATTTGGCCAAGTTCCATCTCTAATTTTATCGTATTAAGGTGTTGATTATTATGAACCTTTTACCTTTAAAACTTAAGGAGACCCAAAAAGTCATACATGCCTTTGAATTAGTTTAATTTATCCACCAAAACTTTGAGTTTGATGTTCAAACTTATCCATTTTTGTGTGCTTTTTTTAAAGAAAAAACATTTTCCATTTGTGTGGCTACAGCTTCTTGGTGGAGGATGATCTCCACTGTTATTTGGATATATATAAAAAATCGTTTTTGCAAAATATAGATCAAGTGTTGTATGAGCCACATACCAGGTAAGAGTAACCACATGCAAGAGTCTCCACGCTCTCCTTTCCTATATTAAACTTTGTACTCGTTTTTTTTTTTGTTAGACTCTGATGCATTCGTTTTCTGTCACATCTGTATGTTTTCAAAATAAGCGCAACAACACAGTAGTTAATATAGATAGCAAATAATAATAATTCGGGCTGATCCTTCATTAAAAAAATCATTTGTATTTGATTTATTGTGAAGTTGTTCAGTTTTAGCTTTCAAGCTCAAGTTGAAGCAAGAATTGTCAGTGGACGCTTAATCTACCATCAGTTTATATCAAATTATTATTTTCTTTTATTTATATATAAAGTTACATCTCATTATCTAATAGTTATTTTAGATGTTACATATTTGTTTTTTAAAAAAAATTTATACATGACAAAAATCAGTTTTATTATGTCCTAAACATTTCGGATGTTGGGAACACCATGGACTCAGTGGGCTTTATCTGGCTACACTATAACTTAATGGGCCTACAAACACCTTCATGGGCCTCGTCGAGGCTTTGGATCGATTTCCCGATGGTTTCGCTTTCCCCATCTCCGCCGCCGACCACCACCTTCGCCGCCGACCACCACCTTCGCCGCCGACCACCGCTGTTCTTCTTCTCAGCAGCTTGAGAAGTTGTACGTTGTAGTCTCTCCATTGCTCTCTCCAAAATCGAAAGTTCCCTTTTTTTGCCAACTTGTTTCGATGATATATGTTGATTGTTGGAATGCTTTTGCTTAGATCAACTACTCTTCTTCTGTTTGAAGATGTTTGTGGTTGTTGTTGGATGTATGGATCGCGTAATCCCCTGCGCTAGATTTGATTTAAACGTTTGAAACCATCGCTTTTATGATTCACTTGCGTTTAGTATATTTTGCAAAGCACGGGCAGTTTATCTTATCACTTCTTGTCTGTATATAAAATCGTTTTCTTCTGTTCTGATGCCTTGATTTGTTTGCGTTTGTCAAATACGTTTTCTTCTCTCCTGAAACATGGAAAGATGATTTGTTAACTGGTAATCCGGATAGATATCTGTTATTTGATTGTGCACGGACTTGCGCGTCAAAAGTTACTGATTGATTGCTTCGGATTATCGGCTCCCCCCAAAGCGCCTACTCCCCATTATATAGTTGCATAAGTATTACAAAATGGGGGCTCCAACTGAACTGGCCAGGAGATGATTAACTGGTTTTTCCTACAGTCCTGTATGTCAGTCATTCAATCCTAGTTAGCCCCTCGGTAAAATTATTGCGATTAGACTTGTGTGTATTATTTTTTGTAATATTTGTTTATTTTTAGAATATGGCCTGTGTTGCAACCTATGGTTTTGATGGTGTATAATCACTATGTCAATATGTACACGTTTTATAAGTCAGGGTTGTAGTTACTAGACGTTTAGATTAAAGATTGTGGTTGTTCTCTCTTTTCCCAACATTGCAAACTGTGGAAATGTACCTCCATTAGATGAAATGGTAAATAAGAAGTGGGTCCTTGTGCTGAAAAAGTAAACTAAATAACAGTAATGTGCATTAGATGAATGGTAAATTAGAAGTAGTTCCTTCTACCAAAAAAGTCAACTAAGATAACAGTAATTCGAGATTTATTTGATTTAGAATTGTTCAAAATTATTTCCTTATAAGTCGTTTCATTAGTCATATCAAATTTTATGATTTTGTTACCATGTAGACATCGGCACCTTGCATGATGACAGCTTTCCCCACATTTGCCAGCCTTGCTCCTAAGACGAAGAACTTGTTAGTAGCGGGAGGTTTGACAGCTTTTGTGTTCGGTGTTTACTTCTACACTATGAAGGCTGTTGGAGGCACAGATGAGTTGCAAGTTGCGATAGATAAGTTTGAGGAGGAGAAGCACAAGCAGCAGGGTCAACGAGGCTCCCAGGCTGCCTAATGAGTACTTTGCGGTCTATTTTGCTGAGGACTATGGTTTAACTGTCTAAAGTAAATTCATCAGTCAGTGATACTTGTTAGTAACTTTTTCTGTCCTTCAACAGTTCAACTTGATTAAAATGACAGGTACGTAATCCATCACAAAGGAGAAATTTTTTCCTCCATGTATGATAAACGCATCTGGTTGCCAGGCAAGTTTAGTCGTTCACTTATTTCACTTGTGAAAATTTTGTGAGTCTTTATGGATGCAGCGCATATTTTAAAAAGATTGTGATGTGACTTGATAAATCAATTCCGCGGAAAAGTATGTGTTTAGTATTTAAATTACATGCATAGTTAATTGCTCTAAAGTTTAACAAGTTCCTTTGAACTGGTTTTGTAAGCAATATCTGGATAATAAATATTTACTGTTTGTGTTCAAGATATAACAAATAACTCGATTAATAGGAGATAAAGAGTGAGCATACTGCTGGATACAAAGTTACAAACTTCAACTTTTCCCTATGTTTTTTGTCTTCCTTTGGAAAGCTTACTTGTAATAGGAAGTTTCATATTTCTTTAAGTAGTTTGTTGAAGATGTTTGTTCTTGGTGAGAGGGTGGATGACAAAGAATTTTATTGAATTTATTATGCATTTTTTTTAAAAAATGTTTTGCGAATCAATGATAATTGAAAGGAAGATATCAATAATATTAATCTTTGCTTTTGATTCCTACTTTAATCATGTATGATAGGATTTATTTGATTGGCATGAAGATATTGTAATGATTATTTTGAGATAGTCGTCAAACTTTCCAAAAGTAGCAATATTTAATATATTTTTGAAAAGTAATTATTGTATTAATTATTTACTATGCAAATTAAATATAATTATATCTAAAAAATATTAAATATTCATGATTATCTTATGTAGTCTACCTATATGTTCTCCAGTAAAAAAAATTCTCCCTTTTTCTTATTTATATTTTTGGGCCCGATTTTGTCTGCACTGTGGTTAACCCGAATGGTTGCATCAAATATATGCTTTTGCATCAAATATAGGGGTTTATTAGACTGAAGTGCTTTTAATGTGTAAAATAAGTCTTGTGAATCTTAATTAAAGTACAGAAAAAATCAAAGAGATGAATTGATTTTTTACGTGGTTTATAGGGTTCAATGTAAATTTTTAAGTTAATAACAATTTATTATTTAAATATTTTTTAATATAAATTACAAATAACTTGATTTATTAGCCGCGTCGAAATGCGTCTTGAATTAAATACTCTCGAAATGCCTCTTTTGGTCCTCAAGCGATGAAAAAGACTTCACCAATGCATTTGTGATGTCAAAAAACAATGTGATGCCGAGGATTGTGCGAATTGGAGCACAGAAGACTCCATAAATTTGATTGAATCGAACCGGGTTGGTTGAGGATTCCGGTCGGGCACGAACCGGCCTCAGACGACAGGTGGACATGGCATGCGGACTTGAAGGGGAACGATTAGGCGACGGGTAGTAATCGGGCAGGCGGGTATAGGGTGGACGGTTGGGGTGGCTTCGGTGAGCGCCCCAACGACGGAGAGTCCTAACTGAAGTAACTGTTACGGTCGCAGGGTGGTGGCAATTTCGTTGAAAAATCTTGAAAACGACTATTATCGCAGAAACTTTGGTCGCAGATTCCGGCGACGGCGACGGCCTTCGACAGTGGGGCATGGGCTGGGTCTGATCTCCGTGATGAGGCCAACCTTCCGGATGTCGAACTTTGATCGGAGGTAGTGCAGGTTGGTCAGAAAACGTCATCAAAGGGGGTGGCTTTTCTCCTCCTACTACGATTTTAGAAATGGCCAGGGCCTTCCACGGTTGGGGCTTGTCTAGAAGGGTAGTTGGTGCAGTACGCTACAAGTTGGGTACCGCGGGCTTCTCTAGAAGGGGGTCCTGATCGGCTGGAAAAGACATCGAAAGACGGCCGGGAATTTTGCAAAACAAAGAAACAGATGAGCTTGTTGTCACCGGCAGACTTTCGCAGCGGATCCGGTCGGCAGGAATGGGTCTCCGGCGATGGCTGGTACGACGGCTCCGCCGACAACTTCCTTCATCCAGGGCCTTGCCCCACTCAGCCTCTTTTCTCTATTTTATGACGATGATCATATTATTGTTATTTTAATTTGATAAGTGGGCCTCATGACACATTAAAAATCGGCACAAACAATATATAATACATTTTATTTGCAAAAAATAATCTTGCTCTTAAATAGTTTTTCTTAGAAGAATATATTAATTAACAACCTATTATTAGGCTTGAAGGGATAAATGACATTTTACATCATAAATATAAAGTTTTTATTTGTGGAAAGATCAATTAGCCTGTCTTCTTCTCCCTTCTACCTTGTTTACAGTCCTGCATGGTTTATGTCTAGTCTAATGTTGTAAATGACCATCCAGTTTATAAATTTACCTAATGGTTCAAATTGAACAGAATAAAAATAATAAAAAAATAATTTATCATATAAAAATTAGTGAAAATTTTAATTAATCTAACCAAGCCGATTTTAAGTATAAAACCGTAACGGATAGAAAAGGTATCGATAAAAGGCTATGTCAGTTAATTTACCAATTTAACAATACATTTTAAAATTATTTTACAAGTAATTATAAAATTCATCTTTATCTAAACATTAATCTTAAAATTATTAATAGTTAGATGGTTGGAATATTTTATATTTATTAAATCAAAAAATATATTTAAATAACAATAATTTTTAATGAATTGAATATTGTTGGATGCATGATATATAAAGTAGTGAAAATTTAACCTTATATTAATTGGTTAAATTTAACCATATATTAATAGTTAAGCAGGTAGTAAAATGGCAAAGTCTTAGTTCTGACAAAATCTTATCAACTTATTATTGGCTTGGTTATTGCACAAAAATTTAAAATGGTAAATAATTATAATGAATGTTACTATTTACAGGGCTACCGTCTACGAGCTGCAAGATCCAACTATATAAATTGACTCTTAATTGGCAGGTTTTATAGCACTATTAATTTACGAGCCTTATATATACACGAGTTATAACTCAAAATATGTATGAGTTATAATTTTTATTTAGCCTTAAAAAAGTATAAAAATATGGAGTTCATTCTAAAATTTCCATTAATTATACAACAAAAGGGCAGTTACTAGCTAAAACAACAATTACAATCGCACCATTTCTACAAAACAGATCTAGCAAATCACAATTTTGATTCACAAAAGCAATCGGGTAAAGCAGACCCCTTACTCATAACAAAATCATCCTTATGGGCCTCCCACAACGACTCCACTAATTCATTCCCTTTCAAACCTCTAGAAGAGAACTCTGCAAATGCCCTTCGGCTCAAGAAGAGGGTTCTATACAAACCCTTCAATTGTCTCATTGCAGCAACCATCTTATCCATGTTCCCAAAATATGTGGCAACATACGCATCGCTGTTGATCGATACGTAGTAATCCAAAGCAGCTTTTGTGTTACCATGCATGCTGACAAAGTCTTCGTTGCTTAAAAGAGACGATTTCGTATACACGTTGGTGTAAATAGATGTTAAACCCTCGAGTTCCATTAGACCATCTCCAGCAGCTAAGTAGATGCTTGTGTTCTTAGGAATAGAAAGGGATTGAAGAATAAAAGCAGTTTCACTCGGTGTCAGAGGACACTTGCCTCGTTTCCTCCATGTTTGAGCAGCTTCACCAGTAAATGGCTTGCGATCCCCACGAGCTGCATTAATTGCTGCCATTGACCCAGGAGAGAGACCTGAATATTCACATTGACTGTATGCAACCATGTCAGGTTCAAACCTTAGGTGGAGGGACATGAAAGGTTTGGGAATCGCATTCAGTAGCGTAGAGCTTTTTGTCTCTAAGGATTCAGTGAGGCGAAGAGCATTATAGCACGCTTGACACAGGGCAGCCTTTGCATACAAGGGATACCTATATTTAAAGTAGATATGGATTACCAAAAACCTCATCTAAAACTTCAAAACAGATAGGATCTAAAAGCTAATTCCAGAAATATAGGTTTCAATTATCCATGTTTTAATCAGATTAGGATTGACAGAGATGTCCAAGCAAACAAAAAATAGAAATTTGGGGGACTTCCAAACAGTGATCAACTCTTCTACAACCTGACGGATAAAAGTCAGTTGTGAATCCACAACTCAGTTAAAATGACTTTCCAAAAATACAATAGACAGATTAAAATGTTAATAGACAGTTGTTAAAAGAGTAGATATATAAATGCTCAAGTAGTGCTAATCTACCACTAGGTGACTAGTCTGATTGACAGTGATATACTTTTTACTAGCACTTATGTCATCAACAAGAAGATAACTCCACAAAAAATTCATAAATTCAACAATAAGGTTTTGACATGCTTGAGGAGAATATGGACTTCAAATTCCAAGCATTTATGAATGATAAGAATTAAGTGTCATACCTATCCCTCCTTTGGCTCATTGCCGGTGTGATAGAAATATAACGATGTAGCAGAAGCATTGGAAGAACACTTTCGACATAGTCAAAATGGCCTTTGCGCTTGCTGCAATCTACATGAAATGGCATTTTTGAAGCTATCTCCTTGGGCAGCTCTTTCAAAACTTCTACAAAACCTTGCAACTTCTGGATGAAAAAGTCCACGTCAAACACATCTGCAAACCCACTGTTTAGTTTATATTTCAGAAACATGCCACAAACAAACTCCCCAAACACCAAGACAAAGTTAGGAGTTAAGAATGTTAAGCGAGAAGTATATATTCAGTAAAGTACCTAGATTCATTCCAGTAAGCAGCAACCTCAAATTTGGGAAGCACAAGAGTTGCATTCAGGAGTCGAGCTATACCCACACCATCACATAACTAGAATTGACATGATATATTACTAAAAAAGAACTCAAAAACCAAATAAAGAATGTTACTTTGTAATGGTTCCCCTTTTATACCTTTTATAATTTATACCAAAACATAAACGATTATATGGATGATTCATTTTTATACCAACAAAAAAAGCTTCGCACTAATCATTCAATGCTCAACATTGACCATACAATAACCTAAAAGCACAACTTGTCAGGATAATCATGTAGCAAGGAAAAGAATAAAGTCTGAGATTATTTACATCACGTCTCATTTGATTGAGGCCACCAAAACAGTCCACACGAATATACCCATTGCTCTTCGTCAACAGAGCTGCAGCATATCAACAACAAAAGCAATCTAATTGTCTGCAACTGATGCAAATTAACCAAAAGAAAAAAATTCAGAAAGAAATTCTACATGAATCCAAACTATAAAACGTACACCCACCCACTCACCAGGTAACTTATTGCTACTGCTCCACCATGTGCAAGGCCTCCACTCGACCACTCTTTTGATGTTCCAGATCTCCTGCCTTCCATGAGGAAGCAACCTACACCACCACAAGATCCAATATTCTTCATAGAAAAACATCTCTAATTTGTCTGGGCAAAACACAATTAGAAACTTCTTCAAGAATTAAGGTAGGCTAACAGTTTTAATTACCCAATAAAATCTGTGGGCGCAGGCCTCCCTGAGAACGAAACGTATGGGTAAAAGATGACAGCAGTGAGGACAAGGGGGACCAACACAAGGATGACCCCATGCCTAGGATTTTCCAAAACCTTCCATGATTTTAATATCATTTCTTCTTCATGATATTCAACCCAAAAAGAATGTCAGAAGCTTGCAGAAAAAAATTGGTCGTACAATATGAGCTAACAATAAATTCAACAAAATAAAAAAGCACACATAGAGCAAGGAATTTGGATTACAAACAACTCATGTTCCTCATGTCGCCATCATTATTATCTGATAGGAGCCACATTTTGCTCTAAGTTTTTTTCAAAGGAAGAACTATAAACACATCAATTATCAACACAATCCCATCAATACAAACAAATAGCAGATTAATAAAGGAAAAAGATAAGGGTTTTGAGATGATAACTACAATTTCTTGGATTTAAGAGAAAGGAGGAAGGAGAAGATGACTACGAGCGGCAAAGGCGGTAGAGAGTGCCCGGAGTTAGGCAGGAGCGGCGGCAGCCATAGTTGCAAAAATTGGAATCACCCTTTGAAATAGTCGGAGGGAGTGTCACAGATTCAGACTACTTCAACAAATATCGGTTCATATTGAATCGGTCAAAAGCAATCTAAACTTGTTAACATTTTTATATCCTATGTATGCACATAATATAAAATATCACAAACATATAATTAATACGAATTTCACAATTCTGATATCCAACATAATTTACTTTGAATAATAATATATAAAATAACATTAAAGTTCAATCTAAACTCCCAATCAGAGTATCAAAAAAATTAGAACAGATAAAAAATAATGAATTGAATGAGAATGTTTCAACAGATTCAAGCCAATAGTCTGGTTCATTTTGAATCTTCCAATTAGATGTAAGAATAAATATCCCCTGCCAAAACTCATAAGAAGAACATTACAATACAAGTCTGAATCTTGCCTATATTAATTCTATCTTAAAAGTATAAGACTACATAAAGTTCATTCTCTCTGAAATAGGTAATTTTAGGGAATTAGTACTTGTTTGCTTTTTTCTTAAGCATTCACATTTCTACCCTTTTTTTAAAAAAAAAGAAAGAAAAAAGAAAACGAATTTCAATCCAACATAACCATGAAAACAAAATTTTCCAGCTATTTCATAACACGTTCATAATCCATAAGCATAAACTACATACATAACCATGAATATACAACTACATCTGGGACAATGAAAAAGATGAGATTGCTAAGGATGTTGCTCTTAAAGGAGGTTGAGTTGTTGCTCCTAAAGGCAAGGATCACAAACCAGAAAGTATGACAGATGCACAATTTACTGAAAAAGATGAGATTGCTAAGGCTGATATTTTATTGGCCTTGGATGATATGGTGTTATTTAATGTACATACTGTTGATACAACGGCAAAGGCTGCGTGGGATAGTCTTCACATAATATATGAAGACAAGTCCTTAATAAGTAAAATTTTTCTAAAGAGGCAATTGTATAATTTGAAGATGAAGGATAAGACTTCTATTTATGAACAGTTAAATGTGTTTAATAGCTTGGTGAATGACATGTTGGGAACAGGTGCAAAGGTTGATGAGGAAGAACAAGTTACCTTACTTCTTTGTTCAATGTCAGACTTGTGGGATAATTTAATTATGAGTTTCAGCCATGTTTCTAAACTTGACTTAAACTCTGTTATAACATCACTCTTGTCAGAGGAGCTAAGAAGAAAGTCAGCAATATCAACTTTATCTTTAAGGGAGCAAGCCTTGGTTTCTAAGGAGAGCAAGAGTGGGTTTAAGTGGAGGACAAATAATGGAAAAAAAGTGGTAAGGTGCTTTTATTGTAACAAGGTTGGTCACATAAAAAGGTATTGTAGAAAATTGACATGGGATATGCAACATGACAAGGAGAAGGACCAAGAACAACAAAGAAAAGATATCAATTCTATTGATTATGGAAATGACTTGGTAGTTATTACTTTCTGTAATGATGGGTGCTTTCGTAAGATAGATAATTCATGTTAGATTGTGAATTCTGGAGCTTCCTTTCATGCAACATCACGTAGAGAGTTCTTTACTACTTATAAATCAGAAAATTTGGGAATGGTAAAGATGGGAAATGATGACCTATCACGTGTTGTTGGCATGGGAAATGTGCATATGGTGACTAGTTTGGGTTATAAATTATTTTTGAAGAATATGAGATATATTCTAAGCTTGAAGGAAAATATATTATCTTTGGGCAAGTTGGATGATATTGGCCACAGTTCTCAATTTGTTAGAGGAGTATGGAAGTTTTCCAAGGGAGTACTTATCATTGTAAAAGGGGAAAAATGTGGCATCTTGTACAGGACAAGAGTTCGATATGTCAAGAGTGGAAGTACGCTTGATGGGTCTCCTATGCAAGTATGACGTCGACGGGTTAGTCATATTGAAGTAGAAATGGAATTCTGTAATAAGATTCCTGGTAATGATCATACTCATAATAGAAGAAAGATTAATATCAAGTTGAAAGATGAAAATGAGATATTTTTCAAAACCCAAGTGGATGGGTTAGTAAAGATGTTTGAAGAGAAGTTGATCCTAAATAACGAAAAGTAAGGTCGTAATTCTTTCTCCAAGAGGGTGGGGGAGATATGCTACAAGTTCCAATCAGGGGAGATAGAGAGCTTTTCACATGGGTCGAAAAGGGGAGATTGTATGAGTTGTATTTTTTTTTCATGTGATGATGACTAAAATCAACCCTAGTGTGTTTCATATGATTCAGGAGGGGAGAATTGTTAGAGTCCCTCATCATATGATAAATGTAAAAAGATATACAATTACATAGGGAATTGTAAAGACATAAAATTACTCTAAAAGGTACAAAAAATTCAAGTAAAATTATGGAAGACGAAGAGTATTTGGTATTTAGCTCTTCGTATTTACGAAGTTAGCTGTATCTTGAGTATGCATTTTTTTTCTATATATATGTAGTTGTATTGTGAGGTAAATTGAGATATAACCGAATTGAAGAGAATACACAATTAAGAGTGGCATTTTAAATGTGAACTGTGAGTTTTCCAATTGGATATGTATCGTAGTGAGAGATTATGGTCATTCCTAATTAGAGTGTCTTCCGGTTAGCTATTGTGAGTTGTTTCCAATTAAAAAGTGTGTAAGGATTTTTAATTAGAGGAATTTGTGTACTTATTATTGATAATAATGTGGTTTCCCTTATATTTTAATATTCTACATTAAAATATTATGTATTTATTAACTCTTGTTTATTTCTTGTCAAAGCCTATCAATGAGTTTAGGGATTTTATGTGTTAAAATCCCAACAGAAAATTGATTGAATTGCATAGAACCATCAATAAATAAACAAAATGTATGTATAAGAAGAAAAATCTCACAAGTTGAGAAGAAAAAAAAACTCCATCACTCAGCAAAAGAAGGGAAGAGAATTGGAACGAGGAGTGCTAGCCGGCAATCTCACCTATGGAAGACCAAGTGCCAAACACGGCGGTGCGGGGGGCGAAATATGCCGCAGCCGGCAGGGCTGACCCAGGCGGTGGCCGGAGGCAGCGCTGCAAGTGGGGGAAGTAGCCGTCGAAGGTGGCTCTTCTGATGGAGGCGTGGCTCCTAGACGGTGGCTGAGTTGCTGGCCATGGTATTGGGCGCCGGCGGCGGCAAGTGTTGGGCGGGCGGCAGAGGAGGAAGACGAGATCTTGGGCTTTGAACCAATGCTATCTCGGCCCATGGGCTTTGACTAAGTAAAGCCCAAGCTTTTCTTTTCTTTGATAAGGCTCGATTTAGACCCACCTAGGAGTGAGCATGGCTATATTTCATATTCAGAGCTGAACTAGAAAAATATCATAATTTATCACAATGTTTAGAAGAAAAATTATTTTTTTATCAAAATTATATCATAATTTAGCGAACATAATCATATAGAAGGTAATTCTAAACATATATATTATATATTAAACATTAAAATTCAACGTAAAAATAAAATAATTCTATGATATAATAATCAATATAAAACAATAATAGCAAGTTTTTGCTGTAAAAGATTGATCATCACGCATCGATCTCTCTTCAGATATGCAAATATCCGAATTCTCATCTTTCCACTTGGTTTTTTTTTTTAAAGTATTGATAAGACTGGCCATGGAATTGGTATGCTTGATCCCTCCCAAATTATACATGCTCGCCTTTTGTGGATGACATGAAGCAAGGAAGGGTGTATGTTGTTCACAGTGGGCAGATGCTAGCCTGCTGATGCTGCATAACTCGTCGGGGAGGTATTATCGACTTTAAGATTTTTTTTACATGTATGGTTTAAGAAGCCAATTGCTTATAAAAAAAGTAAGGAAGAGCCAATTCTTCGTGAAACGTAAATTTCTTAACACTATTTCATTCCATGGTATAGATTCTAGTAAAATCCGCAATCATCCATTTCTAAAATTTACAAACATAAACAGGAAAAAAACACAGTGCAGAGCAGAAAGACATCAGTAGCTGCCATGGTACCCCTTTAAAGAACACGGAAAAGCAGTCTTCAATAATGTCTCTCCATGAGAATACCAAAGGAGAGGATGGCACAGAATCGATAAAAAATATCTATTTAATTACTAGAGCCCCTACCAACTGTACTTAATAGATCTCAAAAAGTACATGCCTCATTACACGTCGAACACAGAACTACCAAAATCTATAAAGGTAGGACAGACACCAATGAACTTGGAGGGAGAATAGTGCGTATCGCTGATCTCTGCCTGCCGAAACCAAATTCCATTCAATTACAGACAAATGAACGAGTTCCTTTAAAGCCTGCTACTCAGATTCAGATTCAGATTCCGAATGAAATTCAGGTGTTATACTTCTGTTTGTATCGGCTTCAATAGGTGGAAGCCCATCGTCATCACTAAGTGATGACTCCTCTGAATGAGAGAGAGGTCTACAAGGTCCAACATTCACCTCACATGAAGGTTTTTGTTTAAAAATATCCGGCCTGCAAAGCCAAACACATACATTGAGGAATTATTTCACGGTGAAAAGAGACCCATCATAATTAATGGGGAAAAATACATAATAAGTCATCCAAACGCTTAGATTTGTGGAAGACAAAATTATATATTTTTTATACAAAGTTTTATAAGATGATCTAGTTGAACGATTTGATGAGGAAGTTAAACAATGTCATGGATTAAAAGAATGCTTTCGTTTTCAGCTATGCCTTCTAACACACAAGAATAGTACTTATGGAACCTGCCAAATTAAAAGCTAGCATCCAATGAACTTTTGCAAGGGCAACGTTAATGTACTATATCAATTTTGTCTTCCAAATTACTGAATCAAATGTACAATAAAATCTTTTTTGGTCAGGTATTTTACTCTCCATAAAAGAAGCTGCACTAACATCACGTTTTAATGAAAAAAATATAAAAGATGTAAATATTTTAAACACTGAATTGCCACTCCAAGAAAAATCAATATCCAGAAGTGGTAACCAAATGCTACAGAGAAGGAGATTTTTAAAGCAAACGCAGTTGATCATGGAAAAGAACTTGTGGAACGATAAAGGCTACCTTGCTACCTGATTCCAAGGTCTTCTCCCTCCCACTTTCATCCACTACCACAAAACTACCTGCATTGGAAATCCATCATGAACACTCAAAAAGCTACATATTTGCATCACGAGATAGACATACAAAACCTCAAATCAAGGACTCCTTTATAAAAAGTACCAAAAAGTGTTACCATTCTTTATCCAGAGGCTCTTCTGACACTTAGCAGGAAACATGGCAAGGGAATTGACTCCTTTTGCATCCATCACCTAAACAAAAAGGGGAGTTAATAAATCCTCCATGGACAATAAAAGTCTCCAATTGTACGAAAGTCATCAAGAGCAACTAGTAATCAAGCTTATTTGAATTTGATTCTAGATCATGCCAGCATAATTTGTAGACATCTATCATCTCTTAATTATAGTTTATAAAAAATGTTGCTTTAAGAATTAAGAAATCTCAATTTTTCGAAATAATAGGCATAAAATAAAACAGCCATAACTTAACACCTCATACTCTTATTTACAATTGTTCTAAAGTCCTAATCATATACATTATTAGCTAATATAAGTGCATAAAATCTAATTTTCTATACAAAAAACAGCAAGTCGAATGGAGTATAAACCAGCCCAAGCTCTTACATTAGACTTTGAATCGAACTTATATGGAATCCAGCTTAATCAAGCAATAAACAGCTCTAATAAATCTCCACAAAACAGCAACTCAAAACATGTATATGAAACTTCTTTTGCCCATAGGAACCCTAATTCACAAATCCAAGCTCGTTGCATTAGAATTTTGAACCTAACTTCTATCAAATTGATCCAAATCTAACTTAATCAAGCAATAAACAACTCTATAAAATACCCCTCCAAAGCAGCAATTCTAAACATGAAAAGATTACAACTTTTTTATTTTCCGAAAGAGACCAACTTTAGACGATCACAAATACTCCCAAACCCAATTCCGGAAACTAGTGGAATTCAAAGCAGGAAAGAACCTCCATGAGGTTGGAGCCACGGAGGGAGAGGACTTGCATGATGGTGTGGCCTGGGGGAGGTCCACCTCATCGACACTGCCGGCCCCCGCCAAAATTCGCCGATTGATGTTCTTCCGGAAGCTGCCCACAGCCGATCACAGCCGTCGGACGGTGGTTCCGTCGCCAAACGACCCGACAACGCCGGCAACGGCGGTCAAGCCGGAGCATTCACCGCGAAGGTGAGGCGCTAAGGCCTGGGGACCACTGTCCGCGAAAGGGTGTGCCATGGAAAAAGCGGGGTAGACCACCGGAGACAAGAGGACGGCGGCGACGGTGGCCTTGACGGGACAGAGATCGCGGCGGGACGGATGAGGCCGAATGGCCTCGACGAGGGGTGCGCGGCCGGAGAGGGGACACTGCCAGCCCGGCTGCCGGCGGGAACGAGCGCGGGTGGCGGTCGTCGGTCGCCTGCGGCGGATAGGGCTTTGATAACTTCGAAATTTTTAACGGAATTAGCGTGGCAAATGGCCGTCGCAAAGTTAAGGCCTACTAAAGGAGCCCACACAGTTTTAAATAACGTGAATATAGAGATAAATCACGTTACGTTTTGTAACTCTCGAATAAAATGCAACAACGTACATTAGATGTTCGTATTTCTTCTATGTTTGTAATCAATGTTTAATGAGTAACTTTATTAGATGGTAAATCTATATTGTATATTCCTAAACGAGAATAACCATGCGTAACAAATTAGTTTATTTCATTATAGTTTAAGAAATGTTGCAAAATTTGTTTTTTCACAAACAAAATTGAAAATTTTGTTTTTTTAAGAAAATATCACAAATAACCAAATTTTAATATTTCTATTATAAATGACAAAAAATAAAAATTTATATCAGATATAATTAGATCTCAAATTTTTATTTTGTATATGGCCAATTCATATATTTTAAGAATATTTGGCTCATAATATTTATTTTATTTATATAAATACCTTAAATTTAATTTTAAATTTTCTTAAACATATTTTTCTTGTATTTTATATAATAAATGATTTTTTTTTTTAAAATTATTCCAAATAAAAGTATATTAGATTAAACAAAAGTTTTAATTTTTAATAAAATATGTCAATTTCAAACACTTAAAAAATATTTTATTATATTTTTTATTTTTGATGGTTCAAAATTCAATTTATTTTTTATGGTCCAAAATTCAATAAAATATATATTTATACATTTTAGCTTATCAATAATATAATTTTAGAATTTATTTATCTTTTATAAGTTTATTTATTTATATCTATATTAAGTTAGGAAAAGTAATAACTTTTGTCCATTATCTACTTTAATATTAATAAAAATAAAATTTCTAGGTATTTTCGTCATTAAATAAAATAATAATAGAATTTGGCCATATTTGATATAAAAGTTTTAAAAGTGGTTACATTTGATATAATTTTTGTTTTTACTTTTTTACAATGATTGTTGATGGGTATTGTTAGAGACCTGGTCTTTTCTGATCAAATGCTTGAAAAATATATTTTCGGTATGGTGAAGATTAATTCTACCCGGTGTTGGCAATATCGATTTTACCGTAAGCATGGTTAGGTTTTGAAGGACTTTTCATTTTGTGTTTGGTTTTATGGTAAAAAGGCTGAATAGAGCTTAAAAATTAGTTTGGTTTGGTTTGGTTTGGTCAACAATCAATTTCGGTTTGGGCGTAAAAATTTGAAACCAAATAATAGTTCGGAAATTCGGCTTGGTTGAGTTTGAAACCAAACCGACCCAAAGTTCAACCCTAACAAGCTGAGATTCGAGGAGTTTCAATGGCTAAATCTATTAGAGGCTAATCTTCCGTAATTCTTGGCAACGGTGAAACTTGGCTCCAAACTCGTCACAATCCCTCTCATTTCTCTCAACTGCAAGATAATTGATTCCCAAATTCTGCTTACAATCAAAATTTCAAATAACCTTGCCCACAAATAATGTTAATTGTTTGCATTCGAATTGGATTCAACAAGTTATCTGGTTTAGAAATTATAAGGCTCAACTTTTGAATCTGATAAGAGTCTGTTAGATTTGGTGAAATTCTTAAATGGTACAATCAAAGGATATACAAGCTGTTGCTCCTAATGTTGAGTACTTGGCATGTAAAATATCCGCTGGATCACAAGCACTGTTGAGAAAAAGAGGTTCTGAATAATATTGTTGGCCTGGAAACTGCTGCTTACGTGTGGAATATATACTTTGAAGAACAATAATGTTTTATCAATCAAAGAGGGGGAATTTGTATAGCAAAAAAGAGATCAATGTGATTCTCTACGAGATTATATATTCAAGAGTTTAAAGAATTTATACGATGAACTGACATCAATTGAATGCTCTATTGTAGTTGGAGAAAATCTTTTTGGCTATTGAGATGTACATGCTGTTTACAGTCATAGTTTGGAAGCCTCTAATTCCAAAGCTTACAAAACTAATTAAATTGTTGGAAATCTTTTGTTAGGCTTTTTGGACCCAGAACTGAAGCGAGGCTGACCCGACATCTTTAGGACGAAGAAGCCTGCTCAAGTGGCATTTGTTGCAAACAAAAACGAGAATAAAGTGAATAATGGCCAGAACTCTTAGTTTACATCTCAGGGAAAAGTCTTTCAACCTGTAGCATGTTCAGACACTATTATTCTATCATATAATATAATTTAAACATGATGTTCATATATATTGTTGATAGAAATTCTTAAATAAAAAAACAAAAGTGTACACAAGTAATTAACCGTCTTTAATTGATCTTTATGCAACAGGTGGTCGGTTCTTGACTAATAATGTAGTTGATTAATCACGCATATCACTCGCTGTTTTGAACATTTAAAATAACACACCTGATGTAGATGTGGGCTCCATGACTATCGAGTATATATGAAAAAACAGTGCTTATCAATTTACCTGATCTAAAGTTGATCAGAAATATTTCCATTCATTGCGTCAGATGTGGTACTACAGTTTGCTACTTCTGAATAACGGGTGGGTAATTAATTATCATGGTTAAGTACTGATTATATGATATGGTAGAAGTAAAAAAACATTGGTAAGATAAAGAGGCTTTCTAATCTACTCTTATTAAAAAAGTAAAAGAGAATAAAACGTCGAGCTCTGATGAAAAAGAAATAGATCCAACCAATTAAAATATAACAAAAATAATTAAAAAAAATTAAATTATTATAATACATATTATTATTCAAACAATAAAATTTATCTTTAAATGATCGACAGGATCAAATATAAGATTATTCAATAGAGATAGATCTAGACACAAAATTAGAGTCTATTTTTAACTTAGGTTGCACATGAGACACGACATCTTGCCTAGTCAATTTGATTGCCCAAAAGCACAATGCCATGCAGCAAAGTAGAAAATTATTTATACTTTCTAATTCATGTTAAGCTATACTCCCCCCCTCCAAATAAGCAAACCTGTATTAAGTATATTTATTATGGGTAAAAAGTTGGCTCTTAAGTGGTGAGTGAATTAAGTTGATGTCATCTATGTATCTTCATGTCGGAAGAAAGAAAACGTTGACATATATGATAGATACAGTGAAACAAAAACAATTTTGCCTGCACGTCGATCAGAATTAGAGAATATATTAATTCCATCGGCTAATTACCAACTCCCACAAACTTTACGAAGGGCTAATGGGGTAATAAAGCTTAGGCCATCAGAATATTTTGTTGACTCATCTTTGGGGAAAACGTCTTTTTTTCTAGCTATATATATGTATATATTTATTGTGGGATTAGGAGCACTAACAGTTCATTTTCTCGTTGTTAATTTGTTCACCCTGCTTTTGAGCATGGCGCGTGCATCTGCTCCATTTTCCATTGTCTCTAGCTAGCTAATTATTATAGAAAAGGAGTCCCTTTCTCCATAGACACCAATTCGACAGTGATTAAACCTTCCACATGAACCTTGTGAGTAGTAGTATTTTTAACTAGAGATCAGCTCATGTATAGGAGAAGCATTTGCTAGTGCAAAGTCTCTTTGGTGCATAATTATTGTTGGGCTCTCTCAAAAGGTTTCCATATTGCATACAATTTTGAATGTTTTAATTTCCACTCCATCAGAGAGGTGACCAAAGTCATTAAGATGGCAAAACTATATATGAACCATATTATATTATAAGCTAGCTAGCAACCCAAATTATATGTACTAGTACTTGACAGGTGACATGTTACCGCTTAACACCGGTGTGCTCACTTTACCAGGATATAATTAGTAGGTTCGGACTGTGAACGTACGTACTGCAATGTTAGAATATTGATGCTCAACTTCTAGTTGTAATTAAAGAAGTTAATATGGAAGCCAATTAATTAGCTTTCTTAACGTTTAGGTGAATTAATGGGAACGGGGGCTTGCTTTGATCCGTCCTAGAACCTAACTAAAGCCACCATCAATATTGTAGTTTTTCCACTTGGCTATTGTTTATGGTAATCTCAAGGATAGTGTTTCCATAGCCCTTAACCTATCTAAAAGGTCAGAAAGGATTTGGATAATATGGCTTTGTTTTGTGCAGATGATGGAAGACAATACGTTTGTGCAGGGAAAGGTGACAGTGCAATTAGATGACAATGCTATGAAGGTGGCCGGACACGCCTCGCCAACATTTACATATGGATGACACTCCACGTACTATTCCTGTTTTTGTTAGTTGGTTATGTAATACCCAAATTCCAATTCACGTTTGTGAACCAAACTGATATGTTACAGCTCTCGGTTAGGTCGGCTAACCCGAACCTAACTCGTGTGAATCTAATCTCAGCATCTTAAGATAAAGATATGATTCGTCATATATAGATGAATGCACAGAATCCTAATATAATACTACATAGATGACATTCAAACTAATTTACACACTAATACAAATACAATAAAAATTGCATAAAAGTTTTAAAATATAAAGGACAAAGTCTCCCCTAAAAGTGTAATTAGGGTCTACCCTGTCAAAATAATATATACAAATATATATGCATATATCAACAAATTCAATCACACATAATCTAATATGCTGTCTACTCATTCTGCAACTTGCGTTTCAACCCACAACACTTCTGCTACGCAATCTATTCACATTTCCTTTTCCTGTCATCATGTCCTTGTATTTTATCTCATCATGTCTCATATTTTAGCATTTAATCACATCACATCAATATTATAACATTAAAACAAAACATTAACCACTCTATTAATTGATATGTGTGCAAGTGACATCAGTGCTCCTCAGTCTAGGCTGACACATTCAACTCGTGATTATTACCTACATATAGTATAAAAACACGTCAGTAACAAGTGTTACTGGTCCATAAAATAACTAATATCAAATTGGCTACTAGAGCAAACTCTCATATGAAAGAAAACATCTTCTACTCATCGTGAACACTTTGAAGGGCACCTACTGAGGAGCCATTGGGCTGCAAACCCGGTAGCATCCCGAACTGACTGATCTGTTGCTGTTGATGCCTCTCTCGGCATTTTCTTACTTCATTTTCTGGTCTCGAATTCTAAGCCCTCTCAATGCCTCCATGTTTCTCCTGGCCTTGAGTACAAAGGCAGAGTATTCTTAGGTAGTCGCCTTTATTACCCTTTAAACCACAAGTTCAGACATGCGCTGTACTAAATAGTACCCGTAAACCTTCATGTTTTCTGGGTGTGGGGAACTCAAATGCGGAGTTGTCAAGATCCCTCAAGAATGGAATAGTCCGCTCACTAATCCAGAGCCCGCTTTGATTGTCACGGCATCCCCTCATGGTACATGCAGTCGGTTTTTCCATCTCCCGTTTCACTGAAAACTTGATAAAATTATATATATAGGCCTAGGAAGTGATTCATATAATAGGCCCGAAGGCAACTTATGGTGGATCTTGTTTTTGAAATTATCCTCGAGGGGTTATTAATCCGAAAAACTGTTCAATTAAATAACCCAAGTTAAGTGAGATCCGATAAAATGACTCTTAACATGTCCTGTAAATAATAAAATAAACATACAATAGAAGAGAACGTAAAATAAAGACGAGTCCTAAGCAGACCTGGTAGAAGCTCCAAGCGTGTAACACCCTGTTTCGGCTCACCCGTGAACCAACCCGGAATGTCACAGGCGACCGAACCGTTCACTAATGTATTGGTTTGGTTAAGCCGACCCAGATCTGCCCTCGACGTCTAAAGATGGAGATGCAACCATGAGATGCATGAATGGGAACAATTGGGTTCTAACGGAGTCCTACATGCATGTGATGATATGCAAGCAAAACAAAACCATCCAACAAGCAAGAAATTTAAATAAAAATCATTAATATTTATGAAAAAACAGGCAGAATCTCCCCTAAAAGTGCAATAAGGGCCAACCTGTCCACAACAAGGGTATATAAATATTTTATCAAAATATTATAACATAACAATCTACTATGACATTCAGTCATTATCTCTTTCGTTTCATCTGGGCCGAGTCTGAACTCCAAGGCTCCCTACTCATTCACAATTATTCGCTCGTCTCATAAGAAGCAATTTATCAAGACAAAAACATTCTAATTATCATTCACACAGCATTAACACACCATCATTATACATTACACGCGGCATGTACATGTGTGCGCGGTTCCGTGCTGCTCCTCCGCAGTTCCGACAGCTTTCATCGCTCACATTCCTCACCTACATATATATAGAAAAACTGTCAGTAACGAGTGTTAACGGCCCGGAAAATAACTAATATCAATCTGGCATAGGAGAGCAAACTCTCATGTCGAATGAAAACCATATACTTCCTCAAGAACTCTCATCAGGGCACATATGGAAGCTGTTGCCCTCGGGTTGATAGCGTCCCCCTTTCTTTCTCATTCTCATACCTTAGCCATTTCTATATCGCTTCTTGCATCAAATCTCATTCCTTTTCGCCCTCTACACCTTCCATATTACTCCTGGCCTTGAGCACGAAGGCTGAGCACTCTCAGGCAATCACCTTTAGTACCCTTTGAAACCACAAGTCTAGACATGCGCTGCATTGCAGTACCCGTGAACCTCCACACTTCTCCAGGTTTGAGGAACTCAAAGGTGGAGTTGTCAGGATCCTTCAGGAATGAAACAGCCCGCACACCATTCTAGAGCCCACTATTGACTCACACGTGCCTGCTCGCATAGCACGGTAGTCAGATTTCCCTTATTCAATCTCTCATTAAAAACATGAAAAATATACATATATATAGGTCTAGGTTGGGATTTATACAATAGGCCCGAAGGCATTGAGAGCTGGATCTGAAGTTTGAAAATAAACTCGAGGGATCTCATCCTCAAGGGTTATTAATCTGGAAAATCGTTGGCTAAATGGCCCGAGTTAAGTGGGATCCGATAAAACGCCACTTAACTTGTCCTGCACATGATAAATTAAATACACAATAGAGTAGCGTAAAAACAGAGAACGAGTCCTAAATGGACCTGGTAGAAGCTCCAAGCGTGTCCTCGTGCCTAGGCGGCGAGCTCCTACTCCGTACCTATACATCAAAGCTAAATACTAACTCCCGCTCATGATGCAGTCATACATCCTATATCACACATACATCCATCACGCATCAATCAACACACATCAACTTATATCAATTCTAGAAAATCTACTTAGGTTAGTTTGCATTAGATCATGATCATTACCTAGTTACCCTAATTAGTTTCTTAGCCTCCATTTTTAACACCGCTCAATCAATACTTTTAAATAATTAAGTTAAAATAAATTATACCTCGTATGATTCGTGGCTCGAATTCAGCACCCTATAGCGTCCGAAGTTCGATAGGGTTCAATCGGGGGATTCAGCGGAAGATCAGGTGATTTCCGACGAATTTCGGTGAATCCAATTTTTTGGCAACTTCCGGTGGGCCAATCGGGGGTAAGGGTTAGCACCGGCTTGGCGAGCTCGTCCCAATGGTAGTGATGGAAAGGGCAGCCGCAGCGGTGATGACCTTCGGCAGCGGCGCCGAGTTCGGTCGGGGCGGTCGGTCGTTCCGATCAGGCCCACGGCCGGCTTTGACGGCGGTGCTAGGTAAGGGGGAAACGTCGGGGAGGTCAAGGGGGTGGTCGACGAGGTCACGGCTGCAGTGGCGTGGCCCAGACGGCGGTGAATCGACAAGGAGAGCGTCACGGCTCGTAGGGCGATTCTGGTGTCGTGGCGGCGAGACGGTGGCTGGGGTTGGTTAGGGTGGCACGGCGACGACACAGCAAGGCGGGGCGGCGACGATCAGCGGCAGTGTGACATCGGCGACTGCGGCGGCGACGAAGAGCACAAGGCGGCGGTAGGGTTTGGGTGGGGAAGTGTCGGGAAAGGAGGTGAAATACTTCAATGGCAAAATTGTAAATAAGTATTGACTCGATATCGACACGAGTTAAAATAATAACTAGTTCGTAATAAATTCTTAAAAAATCTGGAAAAATATGAAAAAAATCCCATAAAATAAAACAAACACAACAACATCCAAATGGCATGCTCTATAACTAATAACCCAACCGAATATAATCCAACACGTCCTAATGCGTTATTCGGTCTAAAACTATTTCTACAATCAAACATATAAAAAGAAAAAAATATTACATACTTTCATATATTCTGATAAATCATTTCTCACCATCTTCTCGACGTTATCATCATATATTTAGGTACACCTGATTCTCATCGCTCATAACTCACGGTTGGCCTCGACTCAGCACGCGGTTCATGAAACTGACTCGACTCGAACCAACGGTCGAACCGACTGGTTCAGTAATGTAAAACTCTAACTCGAGTCACGAGTTTTACAAAGCGTGTCATCGCTCCTAGGCGGTGAGCTCCTACTCCATACCTACACATTAAAACTAAATACTAACACCCGTTAACTAAATGATGCATCAAACTCAATAAACATCACACACAACACAATCATCATCCATCACAATAAACAATCAAATAATCATAAAAGTGAATAATCCTAAATCATCCTATTCATACCAATTTTATTGTATTTTTCTAAGTTACATCGTGGTCACTTATCATGCTTCGACTCGATCTACCTCATTAGATCACTTACTGTTCATTCACAATTACTCAAATCATTCAATCATTACTTCATCCGTAATTAGGCATTAATCACATCAACTAATCAATCCTAGCATGCTATGCTAACAATCATCAATTTTAAATAATCAAATTGGAGGTAATTATACCTCATGTCGTCGGCGATCTGCGTCGGTTAGGGTTTTATCACGCGTCTTGGAGCTCAAATTTGATGCTTGGGGCATCCAAAGTCGATCAAGTTTGACTGGATGAACTCGGCAGAAGATATGCCAAATTCCTGTAAATCTGGTTTTTCGGCGATTTTCGGTGGTTTTCTGGCTGTAGGTGGCGTCTACTGGCTGGATAGGGGTCATATTAGGTACCATTAGAATTGGCTCGGCGAGCCCGACACGTCTATGACGTCGAAACTATTGGTGGGGGTGGCAGCTCATCAACAAATGGCTAAAACAGGGGCAGCGGCGATGGGTGACTAAATCCGGCTGGCTGGGCGGCGATGGGTTCCGATCTGGTCGGGAACCTCATGGAGGGTTGAAGGTACTGAGGCAACCACCCGATTGCAGCGGCGAAATTGACGACGTTAGAGTGTCGCTAGGGGTGGCAATTCCGGCCTCGCAGCGGCCAAATAGTGGCCGGGGTTGGTCAGGGTGGCATGCCAATGCCATGGCGAGGCCTTGCGGTGACGATCGGTGGCAAGGCGGTGTCGGCCACGGTGGCGGCAACAAGTAAAAAGGGTGGTGAGGCAAGGGTTTGGGGAGAAGATGTCGGGGGAAAAGGAAAAATAGCTGGGTGGCAATATCGTAAATAAGACCTGACTCGTCTCCAGCTTGAGTCAAGAATAATAACTAAGTCATAGAAAATCCTAAAAAATCCATAAAATAGGGAAAAATACCATGAAATAAAACAACACCAAAACATCATAATGACATGCTCTATAACTAACAACCCACCCAAACTGCCCCATAACGCGTCCTAACGAGGTAAATGGCTTAACACTAATTCTATGATCTACTATATAAAAAAATAAAATGAATTGACATACTCTCATGTATTCTGATAATTCATTCTTTTCTACTGTTTTCATGACATTATCATCATATACTTGGGTACACATGACCCTCATGGCTCATACACGACCGGTGTCGGCTCAGCACACTTGTTTTGAAACTAGCTCGACCCAAAAATAATGGTTGAATCGACTGGTTCTGAATATAAAACCCTAACTCGAATCACAGGTTTTATAGATTAACAACGTATACTTTGCTCACTTGATGTTATAAGTACACAATCGATCAGTTTAGAAGAAGCAGCTTTCATGATCGAGTGATCAATTTGCTTGCCTGAAGTTTCACATTAGTCCATTTGATTATCCCGTCGATCTTGAAAACATCTATATATGGGACAAGACACGAACACACCACAATATTCTTTCAATTTAGGGTTTGTTTGGTGGGCAAAAAAAATAATGTAAATAGCATGAAAATTTTAAATTAGTTAATTTTAACAGAAAAAGCTATATTTAATTTATTTTATATAAAAAATAATAATAAACTAATTATTTTGTATATAAAATAAGTAAGATTATATCCAATTAAAAGCAAAAAATAATAATAATTACTTTGTGTAGCCCACTCATGTACTTTCTCATAAATAAAAATTTTCCCTCAATTTCTTATCTCAATAAATAAGAAACGTGGGAAATTCTTTTACTCATTGAAGAGTACATAGCTAATGGGTCATTTGAAACTAATTATAATTAATTTGAACACAAACTACATTAACTACACCTCAATTTTGGTTCACCTAAGAATCAGATCAGAAATGTTACGATCGAGTTGAGCCATATCTAAAGTACTCGATCAATTATAAAACCTTGAAAATAACTTGCTTATTTTATCTCAAAACGAATTTTAAATATTATTAAATTAATATAATTTAATAATATTTATGAATTCTTTTCAGTAAGCTTTATGTATTATTTTTTTCGTATTTCGATTATTTATGTATTTATGATTTATGACCATTCATTTTCATTTTAACGCCTATATAAACATATCCTTCTCAACTTAGAGGAGGGGGGAAATTTATGTGAAACAACAGCCTTGGTTGAGTTTTTTAACATGGTCGTTGGTTCATAAGTTTGTCGAAATTTTCCATTGAAGTTGGTTATACATCGACATATTTGTACGTCAACCTTACTTTGATGCGCATATTTTCTTATATTAAGTTGTTACTAAATTTCTAGCTTTAATTAAGTGATCATGGGTTGCCATGTTGACTCATCCACAAACACTTATATGTATATGTTATATGTGTTTCTCTGTATTACTAGATTTTTAGTTTGAATTATTGGTCATGAATTACCGTGTTGGCCATGCACCAACACTTATAGGTATGGTATGTGTGTTTTTTTATATGATTTTACTATACAGGCATGTTACCATTGACTAGATTCTGGTATATGTATATGTTTATGACACATTCTATGCTCTGTTGACGTGTCTGTGCTACATGTGGTGCAATTGTGCACAATATGTATGTATGATATGGGCATATTATAGTCGACTAGATTTCGGTACATATATTTGTTTATAATACATTGCATGCTCCATTGACTTGTCCGGGCTGCAAGTGGTGCCATTGTGCATAGTATGTGTGTATGTATGACTTTCATTGGCCGTTGAGTGGTTCCAGCCTATGCTTTTGAAATTTTCTTCCGTGAAGTTGGTACGATACTAGTAAAATTATTAAATTTATGAATTTTTAACATCGCATTTTGGTCTGCCACTAGACTAAAAATTTGGGATGTTACATCAATAATATCGATCGAAATAATCCGCTTGACATCAAGAGAATGGAAGACATCGTTTATTATAGGTGAAAACTCATTAAACATAAATACAATTATGAAAGAAAGTAATTGCGCTTGTAAAACTTGTGACTTGAGGCAGAATTTTACATTCGCGAGCCAGTCAATTCGATCTGAGTCAGTTTTATGAACCCCGTACTGAGTTGAAGCCAGCCATGAGTTATGAGCGATGAGGGTCAAATATACTTATGTATATGATGATAACGTTAGAAAGATGATGATAAATGAGTTATTAAAGTATATGACATTATGTAGGTATTTTTTTATGTATTTGATCGTAGAATTATCTTTAGGCCGAATAACATATTTGAACACCTTATAGAATAGTTTGGGTGGGTTATTAGTTATAGAATATGTCATTGTGATCTTATGATGTGTATTATATTTTATAGGATTTCCCCCATTTTTTTGAATTTTTTAGGAGTTATTACGAGTTAGTTATTATTTTTGACTCGAGTCAAAGTCGAGTCAACTTTTATTCATGGTATTGCCACTGAACCTCACCCAACCTTTCTTCCCTTCCTTAACCCTAATCGCCACCAATGCCACCCTGACTCACATCACTGATGCCACCTCCGGTTGCCGCACTACCACCAATCTACGCCGCTGAGCCCCTCCAGAGTGTCGTCATGCTGCCCCTAGCTATCCCAGCCGCTACCCAGTCTCCACAACACACAGGTCCCGTGCCCTAGCACCGCCCATCCCGACGCTACTTTGCCACCAACAGCACCGCTCCGCCACTGCCATGACACCGATGCCCCTCCCCTCAACCTAGATGACATTTCCCCCATACTCAACTCCATCGCAAAGGCCGGCCAATGGTCAATCAAACGATCGATAAACTGACCCAGGCCGACTAGTCACCGCTGCCGACATTCATTGCCGTCATTGTTGTCCTCACTGCCACCACCATCGGGTCGAGCTCGCCGAGTCGGTGCTGATCTATAGCCCCGATTGCCTCGCCAAAAAAGTTGTCAAAAAATCGGATTCATTGAAATTCACCAAATCTTCCGCGAAATTCATCTAATCAGACCCGATTGAACTTTTGACACTGCCGGGTGTCGAATATGAGTCTTGAGCAGTGCAACAAAACCCTAACTATCGTTAATTGCCGACGACGTGAGGTATAATTAACTTTGATTTAATTTTTTAATGGTGATAATTATTAGCACAACATGCTAGGATTGATGGAGTGACGTGTTAACTATTTTATTATAATAAAAATATAAATTTGCTTGATTGAATTGTATTAAACAAATGCTAAGGAGCTAATTAGATAAACTAAGTAAGTATCGTAATCTAATATAACGCAGTGTAGGAAATCTTATATTGATTGGGATTGATGTGTGATTGATGTGAGTACGTATTAATGTGTGTGTGCTACAAGATGTGTGAATGCATTATAAGCGGGCGTTAGCTTTTAGTTTGATGTGTAGGTATAGAGTAGGAGCTTACTGCCTAAGTGCATGGACAAGATTGGAGCTTCTACCAGGTCTATTTAGGACTCGCTTATGTGTGACTTGTATACTCTATCGTATTTTGTTTTAATAGGTAAGCGGATATGTCAAGTGGTAGATTTATTATATCCCACTCCACACGGGTCATCTAGTCGTATAAGATTTCCGGATTAATAACCCTCGAGGATGAGATCCCTTGAGTTAATTTTCAAAACTCAGGTCCAGCTCACAATGCCTTCATGCCTATTATATTGAAATCCCTACACATGCCTATGTACATATAGTTTTTCTTGTTTTTAGTGAGATGTGAGACGAGGGAAAACCGACGGTTGTGTCTTGAGTAGGGCGTGTGTTCGTCAAAGTGGGCTCTAAAACTGGTGAGTGCCTATTCCATTTCCGAGGGATCTTGATAACTCGATGTTTGAGTTCCTCAAACCCTGAGAAATGTGGAGGTTTACGGGTATTGCTATGCAATGTATGTCTAGACTTGTGGTTTCAAAGGGTACTAAAGGCTCATGCCTGAGAGTACTCAACCTCTACACTTAGGGCCAGGAGTGATATGGAGGATGTAGAGGGCTGAAAGAGAAGAGAATGATTTTTTCACACAAGGGATAGTTTAAAGTGGCTAATGAATGAGGATGAGATAGAAAATGGACACAATCGTGGGAGGTCAATGGCTCCTAGTTATTGCCCTTATGAGAGGTCTATAAGGAAGAGTAATGATGTTACATTTAATAGGAGGGTAAGTTGTCCTATATCAGTTTGTTATTAGTTATTTCTAGACCGATAACGCTCGTTACTGATGTTTTTTATTATATATATAGGTGAGAACTGCGAGGAATGAGCATTGACGGGACTATGAAGGAGCAACACTGAAATCACACAGACATGTACTTGTCAAGTATAATTGGTGATGATGTTGTGTATTGAATTGTGTGAATGATGAAATTTGAATATTATGTTGTGAACTTATTATAAATATTTTGCATGTGAATGAAATTGTGAATGTAAATGAACGGGGTGAGCTATGAAGTTTCGACTCAGCTCATATGATGAGGAAAGTAATGATAACTAGAATGTTAAGAAAATGTTGTGCTTAGAATGTGTTTTTGATGCTTATTAATATAAATATATACTACTTGTTGTTGATAGGGTGGCCCCTATTGCATTTTTAGGAGAGACTGTGTCCATTTTGCTTTAAAAATAGCTATTTCTTTTAAATTTTTTTGTTTGTTTTGTTTGTTCTATACTTGATTGCATATCATAGCATGAATGTAGGACAACGTTAGAACCCATGCATCTCATTTATGCTTTACATGTTGTATCACAATCTTGAGATGCCAAAGGTAAATCTAGGTCGACTTAACCAAATCAAGTAGATTGGCGAACAGTTTGGTCACCTGTAACATTTCTGGATTGGTTCACCGATGAACCGAAATGGGGTGTTATAGCATTGAGCTCAAGTACGTGTAGCGTTTATCTATCCTCCCACCAAAGCCGACTCAGAATCACAAAACCTACATATATAATAGTAAAACATCAGAAATAACTACTAGTCAAACTGGCACAGGACAACTGACCTTCCTGTTAAATAAAAATATTTATATACTCATTCACATAATCTCTCATAAGGGAACTAATTAGGAGTCGCCATTCTCTGATCGACAACATCTCATTCTTACTCATCTCATGCTTTGGCAACTTAAAAAACTATCCCTTATGCGGGAACATCAATTTCTTTTCTTTTTCCTTCAACCCTCTACATCCTCCATAGAACTCCTAGCCTTAAGCATAAAGACGGAATACTCTCAGGCATGCGCCTTCAGTACCCTTTGAAATCACAAGTGTAGACATGCGCTATATTACAATACCCACAAACCTCCACACTTCTTGAAATTTGACAAACTCAAAGGTGGAGTAATTAGGACCTTGGGAATGGAATAGACGCTCACCAAATTCAAAGCCTGTTTGAATTGGCACATGCCCACTCGCATAGTAGTTGTCGGTATTCCCTTTGACTGCACGCGCCGCTCACGTCGTGTGGTTGATGATTTTCTCTTATCTCATATCTCAATGGAAAATACTGATAAAATCATATATAGGCCTCAGAAAGGATTTATATAATAGGCTCAAAAGAAGCTTGTGGTGGATCTTATTTTTGAAATTAGACTTGAGCGTTCTCATATTCGAGAGTTATTAATCATAGAGGTAAAATGTACCTAAATGACTCGTGTTAAGTGGTGTAAAACCCACGATTCGAGTCAGGGTTTTATATTCAGAATCGGTCAGTTCGACCGTTATTTTCGAGTCGAGTCAGTTTCAGAAACGTGTATTGGGCCGACGCCGGTCTCGTGTATGAGCCATGAGGGTCATGTGTACCCAAGTATATGATGATAACATCATGAACACAGCAGAAAAGAATGAGTTATCAAAATATATGAGAGTATGCAGTTCATTTTTTTATTATGATATATAATGGATCGTAGAATTAGTTTTAGGCCGTTACCCGCGTTAAGACACGTTATGGGCATTTTGGGTGGATTGATAGTTTATGGAGGTTAAGTGAGTTAATGAAGTAAGTAAATTGAGCATGATAATCGTGTATGATGTAACTTAGGAAAAATACAATAAAATTCTCATGAATAGGATGAGTTAGAGTTATTTTCATATTTATGGTTATTTGATGATTGATTATTTTGTGTTTAATTGTGTTGAGTTTGATGCATCATTTAGTTAGCGGGCGTTAGTATTTAGTTTTGATGTGTAGGTACGGAATAGGAGCTCGCCGCCTAGGCGTGATGACACGCTTGGAGCTTCTACCAGGTCCGTTTAGGACTTGTCTGCTTTACTCTTTTCTATTGTGTGTTTGTTTTAATGCCTACAGGACGAGTTAAGTGGCGCTTTATCAGATCCCACTTAACTCGGGCCATTTAACCGAATAGTTTTCTGGATTAATAACCCCTCGAGGATGAGATCCCTCGAGGATGATTTCGAAAACAAGATCCACCACAAGTTTCCTTCGGGCCTATTATATAAATCCCTACCCAACCCTATATATATGTAGTTTTCGCGTTTTTAGTGAGACGAGAGATGGAGAAATCGACTGCATGTACCATGCAGAGGATGCCGTGACAGTGAAAGCGGGCTCTGGATTAGTGCCAGCAGACTGTTCCATTCCTGAGGGATCCTGATAACTCCGCGTTTGAGTTCCTCACACCCGGAGAACGTGGAGGTTTACGGGTACTGTTTAGTACAGTGCATGTCCGGACTTGTGGTTCAAAGGGTACTAAAGGCGACTGCCTGAGAGTACTCGGCCTTCGTGCTCAAGGCCAGGAGAAATATGGAGGTACGGAGAGGGCTTAGGATAAAGTTTCACAAGAAGTACTGAAAAAGAAGTGCCGAGAGCGGCACAGTACCAGCAGCAGATCAGTAAGTTCAGGATGCTACCAGGTCTGCAACCCAGTGGCTCCTCAGTAGTGCCCTTCAGAGTGTTCACGTGGAGTATATGATGTTTTCTTTCATATGAGAGTTTGCTCTCATAGCCAGCTTGTTATAGTTATTTTATTTTCCGGACCAGTAACACTTGTTACTGACGTGTTTTTATACTATATGTAGGTAATAATCACGAGTTGGAGGAGCCAGCTTGGACGGAGGAGCAATGAGGTCTTCTGCACGCACACATTGGGTGATTGAATGTTGAATGTTTTGTTTATGATGTTATTTTATAAACATGTTATGATTAAATATTTGAGGCATGACAATGACATGAAATGAAATGATCAGAGTAGCGCAACAAAAGTGTGATGGGTTAGGACCCAAAGTTCAGAGAATGATATAGTAGATTAGAAGTCTGTGTGAATGCTAGTGTTGCTATGCGTATATGTGTTTGAATATATGATTTTGACAGGGTGGCCCCTAATTGCATTTTTAGGGGAAATTCTGTCCCTTTCGTTTTAGAATTTTTTACTAATTTTGATTGTAATTGTGTTGGTGTGAAAATTGGTTGCTTGTCATCCATGTAGTATCCTGCTAGGGTTTTATACATTCATACATACATATAGCAAGTTGGATCTTCATCTTAAAACGCCGAGATTGGATCCGCACGAGTTAGGTTCGGGTTAGCCGACCTAACCGGGGCCTGTAACATGCCGGTTTGGTTTACGAGTGTGAACCGGATTTGGGGTGTTACAAGTGGGGTCCAATAAAATAGCCATTTAACACGTCCTGCGATCTGGAAATCAAATAGGTAATAAAATATAGCGATAAAAATTGATAAGAGTCCTAACAAACCTGTGGTCCAAGCTCCAAGCATGATGTCTCATCTATGGTGAGCTCGAACTCCGAAACCTACATCGAAACCCTCTCGTAAGTAAAATATTAATATTTATATATGATGCATGCTCGTGATGTGTGCTCACATCATCAATATATCCTACTAAAGAAGAAAATACTAAATAAACATACAACACACAAATTGAGACAAAATAAAGAAAATAACTAATAAAAAATAATAAATAAATACATACATACACTCATGAATAAATAGACAAATAATAAATATATGAAAACACGAGTAAATATCACATATACTCGCGTTAGTAAACATATGAACAATTAAATAAATAAATACATAATCATTCTATAAAAAAATAAATAAATGAACAATAATTTAATTTTAATTAATCATAAATAATAATAATATCAAATTTATCCAACACGGAATACATAATTAAATACAAATAAATAATATCATACATGCAACGAACAAATAGATAAGTAAATAAACAAATAAATAGATAAGTATATATATATATATAATTTAATAAACATAAATAAGACTAATATTAATAAGTAAATATATCATTACTAATAACAAATAATCACATAAGCATTCATCATATACGACAAATATATAAATAAAAAAATAAATAATAATGAATAAATAAATAAATAAAAACACTCGGCCTATCAAAATGTGCTAAATAATATGAATATTCATCTAAACTAATGTATGGGTTCTACAATTACTGAAAATGGTCAAAAAATCGCCTAAAACGGGTTAAGAGTGTTTGAAAATAGAGAACCAAATCAACCCGGGTGAGTCGACTGAGTTGAGTTGAGTTGACTCGGCCGAGTCAAGCAACAATGTTGGGCTGGATAGCTAGATGCGGACACGGGCTCGGGAATGATCATGGGACTGTTGGGCACGTGAACAAGGTCAAGTAAGCAGATGTGACACAAGTAACTGGGTCCAACAGGGCGGGTGGCTAGGGTCACCGCAGACTGTGGGATTGCTAGAGGGTGTCGAGGCGGAGGCGCTGGTGGTGACGATTGGAGGAGGCCACCTGCTAGCTAGTCAAAAAATGACCGAAAAGGGTAGAATCACCTTCAGGTGTAGTGGCATCGCCGACAGCGATCGTGGCCACGACGATGGTCATGGGTGCTCTCAAAATTTTGGCCTCGACGAAATGAGCCTATGTGGGTGGTTGGATCAGCTATAGATGACTTTCTAGCACCGGAAAGCGGCCCAAAAGGGCGGCAGTGGAGGAAGCAAAACAAGATGTAAAAACTCCGTTGCCGGCGGTGACTGAGGCGTCGTCGGTGGTCGTGCAAGGTATGAATAGATAGCCAGCCACGAGGCCACCATGGTGATGCCTGACCAGTGGTCAAGGGCAAGCCAGAGACTTGCTAATGGCAAGCCAAAGTAGCGGCAGTGCTAAGGGTGATTAGCTCCTAAAAGGTGAGAAAGTCACTGAAAATCAATGTGATAAAGCTAGGGTTGGCATGGACTGCTCTGATCTTGCCACATGGCACAATCTAAACGTCCATCAACTAGTGGAATAATGGTGCCCACATATGGTATATGCAATATGTATATGGGTGGAAAGCTCAAATCAAGACTGCCTAGTCAAAACTGACTAGAGTCTTAAAATTGACTCTATACGCGGGAATCAAGGCAAGAAGGCTAAATGGGCTTCGAACCATCAACTCAATCGGGTGAAAAACTATAACTTAATCAAGCTAAGCCCACAAGGGTACAATCGGTGATCTAAAATCCCTCTGATACATGCAAATAAGATCCCTTTAAAATTCCAAACAAATACTAAATGTTGCAACTATCTAAATCTAGGCCTACAATATTGGGCTAACCCATAAAAATCATTTGCATACCTCGTGTATACATTGATAATTCACGCTCTGTTATAGCCTACTGAAGTTATCATCTGCACGTCGGGCATACTCAGCGACCATAACAAGTTCATATAGCTATATGGGCCCATTCTCATGGTTTGAAAAATACTTTGTGTAAAACCTACGATTCGAGTCAGGATTTTATATTCAGAACATGCCAGTTCAACCGTTATTTTCAAGTGGAGTCAATTTCAAAACACGTGTATAGAGCTAACACCAGTCGTGTGTATGAGCTATGAGGGTCATGCGTACCCAAGTATATGATGATAACGTCATGAACACAGCAGAATAGAATGAGTTATTAGAATATATAAGAGTATGCCAATTATATATATATATATATATATATAGTGGATCGTAGAATTAGTTTTAGGTCGTTTACCATGTTAGGACGCGTTAGAAGCAGTTTGGGTGGGTTGATAGTTCTAGAGCATATCATTATGATGTTTTGGTGTTTGTTTGATTTTATGGGATTTTTTCCAATTTTTATGGATTTTTTAAGGATTTATGGCGACTTAATTATTATTCTTGACTCGAGCCGGAGACAAGTCGAGTAATATTTACAAGTTTGCCACCGACCCTTTTCTTCCCTCTCAACGCCTTCTTTCCCAAACCCTTGCCTCGACGCCACCACCCATGCGCATCGCTGCTGCCACAGCTGATGCTGCCTTGCCACTGATCGTCACTGCTAGGCCTTGCTGTAGCTTTTCCGTGCCGCCCCGAGCGTCGCCAACCGTCGTCAAGCCTCCAAGACATGAGGGAGCCGTGCCCTTGCTCTACGCTTCTGATGTTGATCGCACCACCGGTGATTGTCACTGTCGCGATCTAGTGGTAGCCTCGACACCCTCTACCACCCAATGACCGTTCCTGACCGGAGTGGAGCCCAGTGCCGCCCATGCTGGCCAGATCTAGTCACCCATCGCTGCCGGCTCTATTTTGCCATTCTTCAGCGAGCCACCGCCTCCGTCAACCATGTCGACGACATAGATGAGTCGGGCTCGCCAAGCCGATTCCAAGGGTACCCAATACCCTTACTTTTCGCCCAGTAGACGCCGTTGGCGGTTGTTGCCAAAAACCGCCGAAAAGCTGCCGGAAAACCACCGAAGCCGCTAGAAAACCGTTGGAACCTGCCAAAAACCAGATTCGCTGGAATTTGCCAGATCTTCAGCGGAGCTCATCCAATCAAACCTGATCGAACTTCAGACACCAATGAGGGCCGAATTCGAGCTTCGAGACGTGCAACGAAACCCTAGCCGTCGCCGATTGTCGATGACAAGAGGTATAATTACCTCTGAGTTATTTATTTAAAATTGATGATTGTTAGAACAACATGATAGGATTGATTGGTTGCCATGATAAAAGTCTGAGCATGAAAAAAGTAATGATATGCATGATATGATTGGTAATGGATGAATGTTGGTGATCTAACTAGGTGAATTAACCTGAGCATGCTAATTAACTATAATGTAACTTAGAAAAATATAATAAAATTAGTGTGAATAGAATTATCTAGGGATATTTTCTTGATGATTATTTAATGAATGATGATTGTGTTGTGTGTGATGTTCATTGAGTTTGATGCAATATTTCGTTAGTAGGTGTTAGTATTTAGTTTTGATGTGTAGGTACGGAGTAGAAGCTTGTCGCCTAGGTGCGATGACACGCTTGGAGCTTCTACCAGGTGCGTTTAAGATTCGTCGTTATTTTATGCTCTTTTATTGTATGTTTATTTTATTATTTGTAGGATGGGTTAAGTAGCGTTTTATCGGATCCCACTTAATTCGGGCCATTTAACTGAACAGTTTTCCAGATTCGAGGATGAGATCGCTCGATGATGATTTCGAAAACAAGATCCACCATAAGTTGCCTTCGGGCCTATTATATAAATCCCTTCCCAACCCTATATATATATATAGTTTTCGCGTTTGAGTGAGATGTCCGGACTTGTGGAGGTTTTACGGGTATTGTTTAGCACAACGCATGTCCGGACTTGTGGTTTTAAAGGGTACTAAAGACAACTACCTGAGAGTACTCGGCTTTTGTGCTCAAGGCTAGGAAAAATATGGAGGTAAGGAGAGGGCTTAGGATTTGAGACCAGAAAATGAGGTAAAAAAATGCCGAGAGAGGCATCAACAATAATAGATCAATCAATTCAAACGTTACCGGGTCTGTAGCCCAGTAGCTCCTCTGTAGGTGCCCTTCAGAATGAGTATATAGTAGATTAGATTATGTGTGAATGAAATTGTTGATACATGCATATATATTTTTTGGCAGGGTAGCCCCTACTTGCACTTTTAGGAGAGATTCTATCCATTTTATTTTAAAATTTTTATTAATTTTGATCGTAATTGTATTGGTGTGCAATTTAGTTTGCATGTCATCCATGTAGTAACATGTTAGGATTCTCTGCATTTATCCATGTATGACGAATCGTATCTTTATCTTAAGACGTCAAGATTATATCTGCACAAATTGGGTTTGGGTTAGCCAACCTAACCGGGGCTTGTAACATGTCAGTTTGGTTCACGAGCATGAACCGGATTTGAGGTGTTACACTTTGGCTCGAGCTTGCTCGAACCGAATCGAAATTGGCCCGAACCGGGCAAAATACAAGCAGATAAAATCCTAACCCGAAGCTAGGTTTTACATTTACAAAGTACTAATTTTTAAAAAATATTATTTATATATATATATATTTTTTAGTAAGGCTAACTATTTAAAATTTCCATGTTATTTACTTTTCTTTCATGCCAATGAAACGGGGCTTTATTAAAAATTTCTTGGGAGAGCTAGATAGGGTATGCATCATTCTTGTGTCTGTATTTATACTAGTGAAACCTAACTACAAATATAAAATAATGTCTACAAATGTTATCATGCACATATTAGCACAATCGTAGAAAAATCGTAATGTAACATACTATTGACCCCCAATATTGCAAGTTTGTAAACTCCGTTGAATTTTAATTGATTCCTTCACACCAATACACGCGCACAAGTACGCACCATATATATATATATAGGCCACACTCCATTTTTTACGCTTAAATTAGTGCACTCTAATTAGTTAACTAAAGTCTACCCGGATTCTACCAACCATTTCCAAAAAAAGATAATTTTGTGTGAGGAAAAAAATCAACTCACTTATTGCAAACAAACTCACTTAGAAAATTAAACAATATAAAACCACTTGAAAATATGTAAAAAAAATTACTATAAAATTAAAACTCACATTCTTTACCCAAATCCGTATTTCTCCCATACACACCAAGAAGCGCTTCTTGTTTTAATTTCACTTCACCTAAGTTCTTACTTCATCTCTTCCAAGTTTTTTTTTCATAAACTTACAATAAAGAAATTAACTTAATAAAATGATAGAAAACCACTTGAAAACATGTAGAAAAGTTAATTACTATACAAAAAAATTCACATTCCACACAAAAACCCTCCTTTGTTTTCCTCCCCCACATTCACCTCACCTAATTTCTTACATTAGCTCATCTAATTTTTATTCATAAACTTGCCTTCCCTGCTTTATCTCACTTAAATTTTCACCAGAAAGGCTAACCTTCTCATCATCACCTCACCTAATTTTGTATTTAAGAATCTATTTAAAAGTGAGGTGATGGTTGGGACGAAAGTGAAGAAGGTGAGTTCCTTAGTGTACAGTAAAAAACCCACCATCTTTATTTTTTGACAAATTAGATTTTTCTTAATGTCCTTTTTTACATGTTTTCAAGGAATTTCTACCGTTTTTTTAAGCAAAATTCATTTTATTGTAAGTAAATTTGTATTATTTTCTCACAAACCGAATTAATTTTTTATTTATGAGGATAGTTAACGAAATCCACGAAAACTCCAAAGGTTAATCAAAAGTTACCACACATTAGAGGTAAAAATTAGGGTATATTGGCATTTTGGAAACCACAGATGCATGTTTATCTCTTGACGTTTAATTTTAATTTTCACAGTTGAACTAAGCAGATCAGAAAAGGAATCCCTTAGCTAGGACACACTCCTCTGGCTCTGAGATGCCTACCCATAATCAATTAAATAATGGAACTACTCTTATAATTATTAGGAAAGGGAAACTTGTCATATTATGCTCATCTCTTTTCCAGAATCCTACCGCTGACAACGGCAGATCATTCTGCATTTTAGATGATCAATGGGCATTGAGTTAGTTTTCTAAGTTCGAAAAATATGGTTGAGCGCTGAAGTGTGTTTGTCCTCCCCCAAATTTTAATTTGGGTCATCCGATTACAAAGACGACTCATATCGATTATTTTTTTAATAAAAAGGCCGCCGAGCAACTGTGCTGGCAGCGGGGTGGCCAGACATGGCCACCAAAGATCGGCTTTTTTTTGCTGCTGATCTGGCCACCGCAGGCTAGATTTGGCCGTCCCCCCACCATATATGGTTGGTGGACAGCCAAGTCTAGCCCGCGGTGCCCAGCAAAAATCAAAATTTTTGTGGTCACCGCCCCATCACGGACGCCCCGGCCCCACCACGGACGCGAAGCGGGGAGGAGGGGCATCCATGATTGGGCGTCCAAGTTGAGGAGGAGCACGGTGGGGCAGTGGCCGCGACGGGGTGACGTGGTCGAGGTGGAGCGTAGTGGGATGGCAGTTGTCGACGTCGAGAGGTTTAGTATTCTTTTAAACAAAAAAGATATGGGTTGTCCGATTACAAGGACGACCCAAATCTATTGTTTTTTTTAAAAAAAAACTAAACCTCCCTACCTCGGCGGCCGCTGCCCTGCCAGGCTCCACCTCGACTCCGCCATCCCGCCATGGCCGCCACCCCACCGCGCTCCACCTTGACCCAGCTGCCCTGTCGTGGACACCCCCCTCCCCGCCTGACCACGGTCGCTGCCCCACTGTAGACACCCCTCGTCCCTACTCCCGCTTGACCCCGCCGTCCGACCACCCCACGATGTCCCTCGTTGCCGCTCCCCTGCCGTTCGGCCGCCTTGCTAGGCGGCGGCCGCAAAATTTTGGTTTATTTATTTTTATTTGCTACGCGGCCGAATCTGGCCGTCACCGGCAAGGTCCGGCCATCGCAGGCTAAATCTGGCCTTCCCCTAGCCAGATCTAGTCAGGGGATGTCAAGTCCAATCGACAGCGGCCAGATTTGTGGCCGATGGGCCCGATCTGGCCATGGTTGGCCATGTCTGGCTGCCTTGAGGCTAAATTTGGCCAGTGGGCGGCCAGACAAGGCTGTTCATAGTTCGGGGGCGGCCAAACATGGCTACACGTGGCCGGCACAACTGCTTAGCGGTTGTCTATGCTTTTTTAAGTAATAGATTTGGGTCATTGTTATAATCAGACATCGTTATATATATTTGGGGCAAATATATATATATATCTTCCTCTATAAAGTCTACCTACACTCATTTCCCACAATCTCAGTGGAAACCTGAGCCCTGCATATTCCATTGTCTCGTCTGGTCCCTTTCCATAGCAAACAACATTCATCCTCCAAGGATAACTCCAATATAAATACCCCACCCCACCAAACCCAACAAAAAGAAATAAAGAACCTTCCTCTTTCTCAAATTTATACCGTCTAATCTTCTTGGGAGATGTAGTAGTTAGTAACTTTGTATCCTGACATGCTGCTTGATAATTGAAACACATAAGGGAGAGCAAGATCGTGACAGTACTAATATTCTGTTGCTACCTCCTTATCAACAACAAAGTCCACCAGGTGGGAGATGCATTCATCCTGCCCTCACTCCTTATGGTCCCAACATATCATGAATCCATGTTGGAACAACAATATTCCCACTCCAAGTGAGGAGGAAATGGTGGTCTGCATCTCCAACGTCCAGTCCGGCCTCACCGCCGTCGAGTCACCGTCATCAGCCACCGCCGACCTGCTTGGATCTCAGCCCTCATCGGACAGCCATCTCTGGACTCAAGTGTTGCAGTAAGTGCTATTCATATGATCATATGTCAATTTATGACATTGGTATTTGTGTATGGCCGATTTTGAGGTGAAAAAAGAAGGAATCTGGAACATTAATTAGGTTTATTTCCATGCTGGTGCAGAAATTATAAAGCTAATTAACAGGCTGGATGTTTTCTTTGTTATTATTTATGCATGATTGATTGTTGTCAGAAGCATCTGTGATAAAAGGAAGCACGCACAAGAAAACTGCATGTATAATAATTAGAATAATCGGGCTCTTCTTTTCCTAGTGTAAATTATATTGTAAAACTGGCTACCTAGTGTTTATAATTCCATGCACGCATTTGGCTTATAACATAAGTAATACATGTGTACAACTTATTAAGCTTAAACATGAATTAATCATCATCATCATTATATTAGTATTATTATTAATATTTCGTGTTTAATTTTTGTTTACAACAGATCAAGTTGCACTGTTGGGAGCAATAAGAATGGGCAAGGCGTCATATGCGAGAACTTACTTTCCTCACTATCTTCTAAAAGCTTAACCAGTTCTCATGAGCTGTTTGAACGCCCAAGCGAGTGCTTGAAAGGAGCGGATTGGGAATACAAAAGCTCCACTTCCGTCGGCGACGCCATAGATAAACAATTAAACGACTTTGAAGACCCGGCAAGATTTAACAACTTGCTTGGTATGTTAAAGATCTGGTCCATTGCACCATATGAACCTTATCTTGATCGCCATATTGCATCAAATTCAACAAACAATCGGTACTTGGACTCTGGTATGCCACTAGTTAAGCAAGACCCACATACCCCTTTATATTTGGGTGGTGGAAACATGGATCACTACGGAAATAATGTCAATCCCATCCATTATCCATGTTATGGGCAAGGTGTGGAGGACAGTCATGAAATCATCCAGGAAGCAGACGTAGGCGGTTCACAGTTAGCTTCATTGATACAAAATGAAAGAAATAATGATTTTGAGCATAACAATATTATTGGTCTTAAAAATTCGTCTCTAGGAGATCAGAGGTATGCCATTCGTGGGCTTTCAGAAGCCCCCAGTTATGTGCCACATATTGCCATGAACTACCCAGATCACCACATCCCCCAAATGGGATATATGAAACAGGCAAGCAAACAATCTTGTACTAGCATACTTGGAACGAACGATCAGGTGCCACAAGATATAAGCAAGAAGCTGGTGCCGGATGTTTCCCCAGTGAGTTCATTAGTTAATTATACGTGCATATGAATCCATTCAATTCTTTTGACATGAACGTGTGAAAACATTTATATTATTTAAAGCAGGTAAAGAGGACAGTAAGACGAGGATTGGGCAGTGAAGCAAAGAAAAGGAAATTATCTGAAGATGTTTCAGACTCTACCTGCAAGAAGGCCAAGAGTGACGGCTCTACAGCATCGTCTCCAAAGGTCTGGCAGTTGTCTACGTTTAATAAGTGGGACAAAGCTAGCTAAATCGAAATTATTGCCATATCATAATATCATACATCAAGATTTATGATTTTTAATTTGAAGCATGCATCTACCGAAGTGCAAATACTTCTCGTCATTACATACTCATTCTGTTTAATAATTAACAGTCACGCAGCCGACCATTTGTCGATGCTTTCAATGTTTTGTATACAATTGTCGGTGATAATACTGTAATTATAATGTCAAAATTTATTCAACAGCATTTTTCTAAAAATTTGACTCTGATAAAAGTTAGCTATTAGTAAATTTAATTTATGAAATTATGATCACCAAATAATTGCAGACACAGATTCCTAAAGCTAAAGTGGGAGAAAGAATTACGGCGCTTCAGCAAATTGTGTCACCATTTGGAAAGGTATCATATATAACTATTTTTCGCAGTATAGTAGAATTGCAATATGATTAACTAGCTTTAAGAAATAGAAGTATAATTTATTAAACCAGCATGATTAATTAAAAAACCATATGCTTACGAAGTGCAGTATCTGATCAGACGGATACCGCTTCAGTGCTACATGAGGCAATCGGGTATATTAAGTACCTACACGAGCAAGTCCAGAGCAAGAAATTTACAATCACGATGACCAGTATATATTGAGCTTCAACTTTTAGCAATATGATGATAAGAGCAAATAAATAACTTGGTTTCCTCTCATAATCTCATGCAGCTATTAAGTTATCCCTACATGAAGGCAGGAATTATCAAGGTAATACCAGTTTAATAATAGTTGATTAATTAGGAGGACAATTAATGGGAATATAATTACTTAATATATTAAAATTTTATTTACATAATTAAGTTTGGGCTTAAACTTATGAGGTGCACTATTTACTTCGGGCAGGACCCTTGTGCATGGGGAGGATTGGAGAGGAAAGAGATCGAGGGGAGGTTGCATGGCTTGAAGAGCAGTGGACTTTGCTTGGTGCCCGTCTCATGGACTCCACAAATGTACCGTGATAACACCGGCCCCGATTATTTCGCTCCCACATACAGAGGTTGCTTTTACAGATGAAAAATTAATCAGCAAATATAGGCGTGCTTAATCTGAAAAGGACCTAATTATATGAGTTTTTAGCACGGTTGATTAAGTTTAATTTCTCTAATTTTTTGTTTGATGATTGATGCTCGGGATGTCCCACAGACCCGTATATAATTGCACGACTGTTTGAATTTTTCAATTTCGAACCTAAATAAGTTATGAAGAGATCATGTGAAAAATTAAAATGTTTGGGATATATTGAAAGAAATGAAGAGAGCAAAGAAAACAACTGGGCTCCTTTGGATTGCAAAATATATGTTTTCTTTTGTTTAGATAGTGAGAAAATGAAAGAAAATAGATATGACAAAGTTTTGAAAAAATTCCAACCATTTGTTAGAAAGAAATGAGAATTTAGTTAGTATCATTATCATTATTCTTATTTTCTTTACGGTTATTTGTGTGGCCAAATTTGACTGTCGAGTGGCCTTATCCAGCCAGCCTTATAATCTGCGGCGACAAAACTATATCTATATATAGAAATAATAAAGTTTAAACCTTTTTTAAATATGAACTTTGTAAAGTTGTACCATGTCACTAATTTTTTATCTAACGATTTATATTGTAAAACTATGGGTGAGTACTTATGAGTAATTTCATCAATAACTACTCAATGTGAACCACTAGATTAAAATTGATAGTCAAGGTTAAAGTTCACACTCAAATAAGGGTTCGCACCCTATCATTATATATATAGGTTCGTTTTGATTAAGTTATGCAAAATTCTTCCAAGTCATATTTACTCAGAAGATCAAAAATTTGATGCAAAAATTATACAAAGAGACAGAAAATCAATAAAAGAACTACTTGAGAAGTATGATTAGAAACCCATCGTGTTCGGAAGGTTGATCAAAGACACGATCGAATTCTGATCGATGATAGATAGATTCTTCATTTTATTGTTGTTTTACCATTGGCTGAAATTTTCCACCTCCTTTACCTCCAAGACATTGTCCAAAGATTGTAAAGCCCATTTCCTCTATAAATAAGCCTAAAATAATTGAAAAAGCATCACGTGTAACCTCCTAACCTTTTATATTATTTTATTTTTACAATTGACTATCTTCATTCATATTGTAGTTATTCAAGCAAGTGTGCTTGAATTGTGTTAGACTTTTTGAGAAGCTTGTTGTTGTGAGTTATCACTCCAACATTAAAAAAAGCTTGTGCTTTTAAGTGGAGTCATCTCTCTAACAATAAAAAGAAGAAGTGTACATTTAAGAAAATTAGTAAAACCCTATTATTTCTTTATTGAAGAGAACAAAAGATTGCAGTAGAATCGTGAAACACTTAAAAAATTATTTGTATTCTTATTTGTTTAAATTCTATTTTTTTATTCTTTATTCTAATACCTTCGGTTTGATATATTTGCCTCGGGTTTTAGAATTAGAAATTAGATAGGAATACTAATTCAAGTTCAGTTTGAAATAATTGCATCGCTTAAATTAAGTTCTTATTTCAATTCCAATGAATTACTTATCACATGTAAAATACGGCTTGACATGTTTACCTCGTTTCGTTTGTGAATTGTTTCCACATTTTTACCCTAAAGTTATTTATCTATAATTATTCAACCTTACAAAGTCTATACAAAGTCCTTGTTCTAATAATTTCTTTATTTTGAAGGAGCACTTAGACTTTACAATATATATATATATATATATATATATATATATATATATATATATATATATATATATATATATATATATATATATATCCTCTTGGTGCATGATGACTGGCCCGACCTTGCTCCTTGCCGACCAGATCCGAGTGGCAAGTTGCCAGGTCTAGACAGAGGGTGGCCAGCTGCAATTGCATATGACCAAGCGGTCAAGTCAAGCCGGTCGCAATAGGATCTGGTGGGAGGATTTTTTTAAAATGGCTGGATCAAGCCGTTTGTGATTGGATTTGGCCGCTCACTACCTGATTTGGTCAGGCAGCCAGTTTGAAGAAGGCTGGCCAGCAATGATAGAGGAGGGGGGTGGGGTAGTTTTTTTAAAAAAATAATCAAATTCGTGTTGACCTTATGTCTTTATAATCGGGCTACCTTGATTAAAGTTTAGGTCAAAAATGACTTCTTTCCTTAACTCATAAAAACCTCTCTCTCTCTCACACACACACACTCTCTCACTGAATCATTCTTCGAAGGCGATCATTCTCTCTTGCAATCTTGCTGGAGGGGAGAAACGCCTCAAGAATTTTATTGGAAGGAATGAGTGAAAATGAAGTCAATTTTTTATCCAATTAGCTTCCTAGAGACTTACATGTGTAAATTCTATTAATTTGTAGAAGTTTTGCATAAAATAGTTTGCATCAATAACACAGTGTGCTTTGATTTTTTATTTAACTTGTTATTTTTGTTTTTGTTGTATTTTATATAGCTAAATGTCCTATTCTTAATCATAACTTGTCTTTTAATAGCCATTTTATAGATAAGAGTTGATTAGTTTATTAATTAGGTTAAAAAGAAGGATAAAAAGACTAATAATTAACATTTGGCAATGAATGAAATAAAAATGGGGAGTTGATTCCTTTCAGATAAAAACTTTCAATCATGGAGATGCAGGATAGCAGATTTTGTGAGGTGCCTATATTTGGTATTTTCATAGATATTTATTTTGTTGTTACTCCTAGATTAATGGCGAGCATTAAAGAAGCCAGATTCGTATCTTTGAAAATAATGGGTCGATCAGTTTATGAAATATGATATCCCTGTGGAGCATTTTGATCAAATTTACTAATTTGTAATTTTTTGTTAAAGTAATTTTATTAAAGGTTTATTTAGTTGACATAAAAATAGAAAAAATCATAAAAAATTTAATGTAATGAAATGAAATGACATAACTTTTTTAAATTTCATACATATTTAAATAGTAAAAAATTAAATGAAAATGAAATACTTTTCTCATGTAAGTGTGCATCACAAAATTTATCCTAATTATTTTTGTTTTTCATAAAAAAATATTGTTTTGTAAAATTTTTACATGACTTATTTTGATTGAAATTAAAAAAATTTGACTAAATTTTAGGATATCTAAATACAAAAAAAAGTTGACCTTTAAATGTTAAATTTCTTTCATGTAATTTTAAAACAAACAAACGACCAATCAGGCTATAAAATGTTATAGCATTGTAGTCAGACTTTATAAAAAAACAAGCTAATTTCGCTCTTTGTGGACAACTCTATTAAATAATTATTTGACAGTGCATTAGTAACCATTGAGCTGGTACATGTTACTATGATGATAACGATAATAATAATAATAATAATAATAATAATAATAATAATAATAATAATAATAAATTTAAGATTATCTCGTGTGATATTGACTCTTCTGTAAAACACGTGTTCAACAATATAGATATTTGATTAAGATCACTTTTTTATCTTGTCATGATCAATCTTTTAAACATCTAAGTACCCTGTCGTGATTGTCCACCCGAGTAGTCATAATTATACCCTTACATAAAAGGTACATAACCGGTTGTTGTATCATTTGAAAAAGAAAGATCCAAGTGTTTACCGGCGGTCACAACTTCCTCTGAGCTTCTAAGATATCTACTCAAGTGAAATTGATCATCACAATCAGTGAAATATTCTTTCCTCTTGCTCTTATTGTGGACTGTCCCTATTAATCCTTGTCGAAACTTAGAACGGTCTCAAACAGCCCTTTTGGAAAAGACTCGACATGAATCAATCGGGATCGAATGCAAGAGTTTTCCGTTATAAGATAGTTGATTTCTCCTGGTTTGTCAATGCAAAATTGCCTTGCTTGGAAAACAAAATTTTCATATATAATTTTAGGACGGGGAGTAGATGACGATGATGACAGTGACAAAAATGAAGGTAATAATAAAGTTATAACGAAAACATCAATGGCAGAACACTCAATTCCATCACCAGCATCTTTTCATTTGGTATGAAACGACAATTTGAAGAGATGGGCCTTGGGTCTGCCTGCCGGCGTAATTGGGCCATCGGAAAACGACTTGCCTTTTTGTTTCCCTACGTAAAATGACTGAGGACACTGACCACCTACACCCCGGGTTGAGAAAATCGGACTCGGCGCGATGCCGATCCGATTTCGGGGCCGAATCGGTCGGCCCCGAATCGGTCACTGAATCGGCCGATTTCGGCCGATTCCAACCGATTTAACTCGGAATCGGAATCGGCCGATTTAAATCAGAATCGGTTTTTTACGAAATTACTAAAATACCCTAGGTATGATTTTAATTAAATTAATTAAGCATGGGTAAAATGGTAATTTGGCTTTTAAAACCCTCCCCGCTTCCGCCGTCGCGCTCGCTCCGCCGCCCTCCGCTCCGCTTCCGCAGCCGCCCCCCGCTCCGCTTCCGCCGCAGCTCCGCCACGGCCGTCCGACCACGCCACTGCCGTCCGACCATGCCGCCGCCCCGTTTCCGCCCCCGCCGTGCGTCCCCGACTCCAGGGTCGCCGCCCTCCGCTCCGCTTCCGCCGCAGCTCCGCCACGGCCGTCCGACCACGCCGCCGCCCCGTTTCCGCCTCCGCCGTGCGTCCCCGACTCCGGGCTCGCCGCCGGCGGGGGTAGGGAGGGGAGGGTGGCATTCTCGTAATTAAAAGTTGACTCGAGTGTAACTCGAGTCAAAAATAATAATTAATTTATAAATAATTTAAAAAAATCTTAAAAAATATTTAAAAATATCATAAACTATAATACACAGAATAATATCAAAATAACATCAATACCTAATTTTAATATATTTATATTATGAATTATCAAATTATTATATATAACCGATTAAATTAATTTGGACCGATTCAACTGAACCGATTCCTGGCCGATTCAGACCGATTCCGATTCCGATTCCGATTCACTGGAAAACCGATTCCGATTCCGATTCCGATTTATGCAACCATGCCTACACCCACTTCGACCGCAAATTATCCGCCTTTATCAAAGTCAGTGGTCTTAGACATAATGATGGTTATCAACTGCCTTGGAACAAAAAAATATGGTTATCAACTAAGATATGTTTTAACAAAAAAAAATCTTGGGGAACTGCAGAGTTTCTGTCTGGCCCACGTTCGTCTAACCTCTTCGGTTCGGTTCAAAATTGAAGAAACCGACCATTTGAAGAGCACTAACAAGTTTGGATTCTCTCACAATATTAAGGAATTTTAAATCAAGAGGAATGTGCCATCATCTAAAGTTTATTAAGAGGATATTTTTTGTAATATCAAATCTAGAGTAGTATTCATAGAATGTAGCACTTCAGAAATTAGATAAATAATTAGAGGTTGACAAATTTTTATCTTTTTTAAATGTCAATATGCCTGCTCTTAATTTTGTAAAAGTGCACTAGTTTAAACTATTTTAAAATTAAAATAACCTTGATAATAAGATGAAGGATTAAAATTTTGAAAATTTGGAAGTATCTTAATCATTTTTATTTTTGTTTTTATCTCTGTGAATAGTAAAGAGTGGGACCTACTAGGCCTCAATAGAAGGTATAGCTTTTATATACGAGGACTTGGCTGTGTTGCAGTATTTTAGCCGTTGGATTTAATCCAATGGCTAGATAAAAAATAAAAAAACTTTGTGGCGTCGCCACCGCCGCCGCCGGCCGATGCGACGCCGCCACCCCCTGCCCCGCCCGTCGCCGCCCCCGGCCGACCGGGCGGCGACGTAACCCCTCGCGGCGACGGGGCGGCGGATCTAGCCGCCCCGCCTCTTCCCTGCCACCCGCCGCCCGCCGCCGGGCGACAACACCCCCACCCCGTCGGGGCCGCTGCCCCGTAGCCACCCCGTGCCCCGCCCGGCACCCCGCCGCGCGACGCCCCCGTCCCCCGCCGCGCCCCCCCTCCGCCCCCGCCCGCCACCCCGCCGCGCCGCGCCCCCCCCCCCACCCCCGGCCGTCGCCGTGGCCGGGCACCCTTCCCGCCCCCTCCGCCGTCGCTGCTGCGGCGGCGCCGGCGACCCCCTCTTTTTTTTTATCTTGGCCGTTGGATGCTAATCCAACGGCCAAGATCAAACTCCAGCACAGCCAAGATGGTTGTGCTGGAGTACAGGAAAATTATTTCCTTTATATATATATATATATATATATATATATATATATATATATATATATATAGTGTGAGAGAGAGAGAGAGAGAGATGGTAATTGCACCCTGGAGGCTGTAGTTTTTTTAATTTATTTAATGACATGTTGAGATGAGATCAAATAGTTGATCAGATAGTCCCAATTTGAGTTTGGGGTAGGAAATTTTTTCTTCCCCAATTGTAGGCTAGGCTAAAAGTGGTCAATCTAAACTGTTTCAAATTAAATTAAAATAAAATAGCTAAGTATTTTTTATCATTTAAAAAAGTTAAATTAAGTAGTAAATTTAATCAAATTAGCTCATTTTGAAATAGTATTCACAGGAGCCTTTATCATTGCCATTTTATTAATTTACTATTTTATTTAATGTAGTTGTTTATTTTTGAATTAAAAAATATAGTTATATTTATTTATATAAATAAAAATTAGTAGTGTTACTATGTTTAATTAAAATTTTATATTAATGTCATTTAATGGTTATTTAATGTAAATATATAATGTTAGTGCTACCACAATTTGTGAACTTATGTAACGACCTGGTTGTCATAGTCCGGGGTGTTACAAGGCTAACCAAGTTAAACTTATGACATGAAATGAGAACAAAATAAAATAAATGGCATATGAACACCAAATGATAAATCATTAAGAAATTATCTAATATAATTAAATCAATGCAAAGGTAGCTACATTAAAATACCAAAAGACAATTTAATATTATTTAATAAAAATTAATAATAAAATGATGCCTAAACTCCTGTCCCACCAGGTAAAATAGTTGAGGTGCTTGTCCACCATTAGTCCCAACAACTAGCCAGGATAAAGAGACTCCTGACCTGTGAATGCAATGTTGTGTTGGTGTTAAATTACTAAGTCATATAATAAAAAGAAAAAACATTAATACTGTTCGGGCGCGGGTTCGTCTGCTGGTGCGGGTTAGAGTGTTCCCGCGTCGGGTTGGAAGGGTTCGGTGGGACCGAGGCGCCCTTGCCGCGCAAAGAGACAGCGGAATGAGACTAAAGAGTCACAAGTATCCAATAACACTTAGACAATTCTTATGCACTCGGTGGGATGGCCATTTCCAATCCTAATTATTCATTTCCATAAACATATCATGCTTGAATGCATGAAAATTGCAACTGCAATGCTGCTTCAACTTCAGCAGGGAAAGATTGTCTTCTTCCTCTGGATTGCAATAACTCCTCCAAGGCGTCTCCTTCAATTGTAGCA